>SJYV01049639.1:0-11885 GCA_006410875.1 Neotragus pygmaeus
ACAGCCTTGACGGACTCCTTTTCCTATTTGGAACCAGTCTGTTGTTCCATGTCCACTTCTAACTGTTGCATCCTGAACTGCATACAGGTTTCTCAAGAGGCAAACAGGATAATCAGCTCAAAATGGTGATTTGAGTGATCCATTTGGTGATTCCATTTTTCTAGATTTGTTTCTCTCATTTATTTCACTCTATATAATAGGTTCCAGGTTTTTCCATCTCACTGAAACTGACTCAAATGTGTTCCTTTTAGTGGCTGAGTAATCTCCATTGTGTACATGTGCCACAGCTTCTGTATCCACTCATCTGTCGATGGGCATCTAGGTTGTCTCCAAGCCCTCGCTATTGGAAATAGTGCTGCAGTGAACACTGAGGCATATGTGTCTTTTTCAATTATAGCTTCCTTGAAATATATACCAAGGATGGGATTGTTGGGTCATACAGGAGTTTTATTCCTGGTGTTTTAAGGTATCTCCATACCATCCTCCATATTAGCTGTATCAGTTTGTATCCCCAGCAACTGTGGAAGAGGGTTCCTTTCTTCACATCCTCACCAGCATTTATTGTTTGTAGACTTTTTGATGATGGCCATTTTGACTATAGTTTTGACTTATATTTCTCTAATAATGAGTGATGTTGAGCCTAGGCTTTTGCCTGGACTTCCTCAGCAGTGTGGTACAAGGCCCCTCCGAATATCTTCATGTCAGTCACCCCTGTCTTCTCCCTGGGGCCCATAGCCCTCCCCCGAGCCTGGACCTCCACACCCAGCCCCACTCTCTGCTGAGGAAGGCGTTCTTATCTCTCCCTGCTATTCTTTGGAAACCCTTGTATTTTGAAAAAAATTCATCTCCGTCTTTAAGATCAAAATAATTTGCTTCATGTTTTGCCCCCACCAAAACCCTGTTCTCTCTCATAAGTACTCTTAGCTCTGTTACTTTTTAGAATGTAAACAGATCCATCTCAATAAACAGCTCCATCTCACACTCTTAAGTAGCACAGGGCAGGGGATAAATGCTGTTACTTCTGGTATTAAGTCGATTCTGGTAAATGCTGTTACTTCTGGTATTAAGTCGATACCAATTCTTCTTCATTTTAAGAGCACTGCTTTTTTGAGATTCATGAAACATCTTCAGTGAATTCTTAAGCTTCCTTTAATCACCGTGTCCAGTTTTCAGATCTTTTTTTTCATGTATTTATGAGTCAAGTAAGGAACCATTTGTAAACTTCTTGATGAAATTCCTACTATGATCAGAGAAATAGTTCAATATCCATGTGGAAAACACAGCTATTGACATAGCTGTAAAGACCTACACAATATCAAGCCTGTGCTCCAGACTCCATCTCAACAGCCTAGTAAATAGACATGTCTGGGGTCTTAAAGACATTGCAGGCACTTTCAGTTTTTCTTCCTTAATCTCTAAAATCAAATAGGACACGGAGTTCAGCTCAGTGCTCTGTGATTACCTAGATGGGTGGAATGTGGGGTAGGTTGCAGGTAGGTCCTAGAGGAAGGGGATATATTTATACATATAGCTGATTCACTTTGTTGTACAGCAGAAACTAACACAACATCGTAAAGCAATTATGCTCCAAGGGAAAGCAAAAAAGCAGATGTACCCTGTAGCTGACTTTTCAAATCATTCAGTTCTGTTCAGTTCAGTCGCTCAGTCGTGTTCAAATCATTACTGTAGCTCAATACTGCTCGAATAAATCATAATATTTTATAGACTTATGATACAAATTCATCATCTCTAACTCAGCTTAGCTATTATTATACCTAACCCTGGTGAATCAAACATTTTCTGAGATTTTTGCTAGCTTTCTCTCTCAATCTCCAAAGTATTTATTCCAAACCTTCTCAGATTCTCCATTGCTATATTCAAGTGTCCTACCTCTCTCTCTTAGTGTACAATGACATAAAATTGTGTGAAAAACATTGATACATGCACTAGTAAACATTACTCCATTTTCTAGAGTAAGAAGCCTTAGAAGGCCTTTCCTCATAGCTCAGTCAGTAAAGAATCTGCCTGCAATGCAGGAGATCTGGGTTTGCTTCCTGGGTCGGGAAGATCCTCTGGAGGAAGAAATGGCAACCCATTCCAGTATTCTCACCTGGAAAATCCCATGGACAGAGGAGCCTCGCAGGCTACAGTTCATGGAATTGCAAGAGTCAGACACGACTTAGCAACTAAACCACCACCACCATGAAGCCTTAGGAAAGGGTTCCCACCCAAATCCCAGGAAGGTTTACCTGAGGAAATGCTGGCCTCTGCATAAAGCTTGAAAGAGTATGGTCGACTGGAAAATGACAAGAAGTCATGCCTGAGAGGGACATAATTCACATGGTGCTATCTGGTAGGAGCAAAGGATGCCAGGGTAGGTTGGAAACAAATGGAACAGATTTCAACTTGATATTTTCACTGTATATGCCTTTCACAAAAATAAATATTATGTTCTTAAACTTCAAGCTATATGAGTAAAGTACATTTATTCAAATCTAAAGAATATTGTGTTAACAGCATGGACATTTTAATAATAGGGAACATTGACGGGATGTCAGGATAAAAATTATCAGTTTAAAAGAGAAAGAAAAAAGGGGATAATTTAATAGTTATATAATTTGAAGTCCTTTTAGAGCAGTTATTCATTTAAAAGGTCGGTTCACAAATTTAACTTATAAATGGAACAAATTAAGAAAATGATAGACTGAGAGGAGATTACACAGTGAATGTTAGCCTAGAGTTCACGCCAGCAGGGTACTGATGAGACTGAATAGAAAAAGATTAGAAAGTGGTTTTTCAACTGTTAAGTGAGAGCAGAAGTAAACAAATTTGTGTGCCTGAGAACAAAGTTTCATAAATAGCTATTTTTTAGCGCTAAATAATTTCTTTTTTTGTTATTGCTGTGTTACTAAAGCTTGCACCAAAGTTTAATAATTCCTTTAAATAAGGCTTCTCAAATCATCTTTTAAGTTATATTCCATTTGAAATTAAAATCATTGACTACATAAACAAATTAGGAAACACTTAGAACCATGCATTAAGTAAATTGTTATGTACAAGTCTTTGGCTTTCAAAGTGTGTTACTTCCTGTTAAGAAGTTTAAAAAAAAAAGTCAAAAAATACAAAAAACAGACAGAAAAACTATAAATCAAATAGGTTATTTTAATATGATACCTAACAAAATTATTTTGAACACAGCAAGTTCAAAAATAGCTTAATCAATTGATGAAGTGCATAATGCTGTACAATGCGATGTGTGTCAGGAAAGAAGAGTAACCGAGACATGCTGCTGTTGCAGACTACCTTAGCAGCGGAAAAAAGAAGCTTATGCACCTGAATGCATTTTTAACTAAAATGGTGCTACCTAGATTTGCAATGGCATGCCTTTCCTCACTCTCTCAACCGATGATGAAAAAGTGCAATCCCAAAGAAGGGCAATGCCAAAGGACTTTCAAACTACTGGACAATAGTGCTCATTTCCAAAACTAGTAAATTTATGCTGAAAATTCTTCAAGCTAGGCTTCTGCAATACATAAACTGAGAACTTCCAGGTGTACAAGCGGGGTTTAGAAAAAGCAGAGGAACCAGAGATCAAATTGCCAATATTTGTGGATCATAGAGAAAGCAAGGAATTCCAGAAAAACATCTACTTCTGCTTCTTTGACTAAGCTAAAGCCCTTGACTGTGTAGATCACAACAAACTCTGGAAAATTCTTATGGAAATACCAGACCACCTTACCTGTGTCCTGAGAAAGATATATGTGGGTCAGGAAACAACAGAACCTTACATGGAACAGCAGACTCGTTCCAAATTGAGAAAGGAGTACAAGGCTGTATGTGGTTACCCTGCTTATTTAACTTACATGCAGAGTAGATCATGTGAAATGCCAGGCTGGATGAATCAAGACTGATGGGAGAAATACCAACAAGCTTAGACACGCAGACAATACCACTCCAACGGTAGAAAGTGAAGAGGAACTAAAGAGTCTCTTGAGGAAGGAGAAAGAGGAGAGTAAAATGAGCTAGCTTAAAAGTCAACATTCAAAAAAGTAAGATCTTGGCATCCAGTCCCATCACTTTACAGCAAATACAAGGAGAAAATGTGGAAGCATAGTCAGATTTTATTGTCTTGGGCTCCAAAGTCACTGTGGACAGTAACTGGAGCCATGAAATGAGATTCTTGCTCCTTGGAAGGAAAGCTCTGACAAACATAGCGAGCATATTAAAGAGCAAAGTTGTCACTTTTCTGACAAAGGTCTGTTTAGTCATAGCTTTGCCATCCCAAGAGTCATGTATGGATGTGAGAGTTGGAGCATAAGGGAGACTGAGTACCAAAGAATTGATGCTTTCGAATTGAGGTACTGGGGAAGACTCTTGAAAGTTCCCTGGACTGTGAGGAGATCAAACCAGTCAAAGCTAAAGGAAATCAACCCTGAATATTCATTGGAATATTAGTGCTGAAGCTGATGCTCTGATACTTCGGCCAGCTGATGCAAAGAGCCAAGTCTTTGGAATAGACCCTGATGCTGGGAAAGACTGAAGGCAAAAAGAGGAAGAGGTGACAGAAAATGAGATGGTAGCATCACAGACTTAATGGACATGATTTTGAGGAAACTCTGGAAGATATGAAGGACAGGGAAGCCTGGCGTGCTGCACTCCATGGGGTCACCAAGAGAGATAACTTAGCAACAAAACAGCAACAAGCAAACTATTTGAAAAGCAAGAGCATTAATCTATTCCAAGGTTTCTTAACCAAGAATCTAGCAAAGTATCTAATTTTAAGCATTAAAAATAAGAAAATAAATTTCTTCTGAAGCTGTTATATTTTAATGAATGTAAAGGGTTTATAAATGTGTCAATTGAAAACACACACACACACACATACAGAATATAAAAGCTTTGAGTTAAGTTTATTAGGTGTTTTACTGACAACTACAGCCCAGAGATAGCCTCTCAGAGAGCTCTGAGAAACTTCTCTAAAGAGGTAAGGGAGAGATCGGTTTACGTGTGATTTTGGTGAAGTGGGTACAGGCAGGCACGGATACAGCTCAGCAGAAAGTTGCTGCTAGTGACAAATAAAAGATGTCCTAGTTTCTAGCATTTTTCTAGGTATGAGAAGATTCAAGAATTTATGTTCATAAAATTTTCTGAAAATATCTGTCTGAAGGTTTTTTTCTGCAAGTTCTCCTAGAGGACAGAATGCTTCATTTCTGTTCTTTGCCCTGAATTCCTTTAAGGTTATGTTGAAGGTTAACAATTGCAGTGGCTACTGATTCAGTCCTCATAGAACCAGATGGTAAGTGACATTCTTTAGTTGGCAAGTGTTTTGACAGATTAACTCTGAACCTAAGATTTGAAATCTTCAGCCTTTAATTTTTTTCTTCTTTTTATTTTCTTCAGGAATTTAAACTTAGCAACAAGGGAAGATCTATTTTCTATATAAAGATAGAACTATAAGATGAAGTCTATCATATTTTTGTATATGAAATTTTATTGTGAAATGTGGTAAACAAACCTTCTCCATAGTCTCAGAAAGCTGTAGAAATATAAATTGAATTAAATACTGGATAAAAAATTTAATGGAGAGTGAAAGAAAATGTTTGAGATAAAGATATTTGCTATGTTTAAAATAAATCCTGAAATAATCTTCCTGAGATTTGAGTGACAGGAAAGGGCTTAATCCCACACATTCCATTTGACTATGTAATTAACAGGAGGTTTTTCTGTTAGTGCATTCTAATAAATATGAACTAAATGTATCACTGACATTATTTTCACATTTCTTCAAAATATTTGCATGTGGATTTATGGTTGCCTAATATTTGTAATGATAGTTTTAGAGTATGAAACACAAAATTATTTATTTACTCACCTACCTAGTCCACGTAAAATTATAATGTTCTTGAGAACAGAGAATGGTGGTTTGCGTTACTGCTCTCACTTGCTTCTAAGCATTATTATTATTACTATTTTATTTATTTATTTTTTGAATTTGGCTCTGCCAGGTCTTAATTGCAGCTGTGGAATCTTTAGTTGAAGCATGAGAACTCCATTATGGTATGTGGAATCTAATAATAGTTTCCTGACCAGGGATGGAAACTGGGCCCCCTGCACCGGACCACCAGGGAAGCCTTGCGTTTTATTATTTTTACCATCAATTTCAGTAAGATAATTTATATATATAATTTAATAAGATATATATGTATATATGTACATGTATATATAATCTATAGATATGTGTATAAATATGCATATAGATACACATATGAAATTATAAAAGTTACATATCATAAAATTCAACCATTAATATTTTAAAATTTAGTATATTTTCAATGATGTGCATTCTCATTCAGTTAGGTATTCCCTAACTCCAAAATATTTTTGTGCTTCCCCTAGAACCCCTTACCCCTTAGCAATCACTTCNGAGCATATTAAAGAGCAAAGTTGTCACTTTTCTGACAAAGGTCTGTTTAGTCATAGCTTTGCCATCCCAAGAGTCATGTATGGATGTGAGAGTTGGAGCATAAGGGAGACTGAGTACCAAAGAATTGATGCTTTCGAATTGAGGTACTGGGGAAGACTCTTGAAAGTTCCCTGGACTGTGAGGAGATCAAACCAGTCAAAGCTAAAGGAAATCAACCCTGAATATTCATTGGAATATTAGTGCTGAAGCTGATGCTCTGATACTTCGGCCAGCTGATGCAAAGAGCCAAGTCTTTGGAATAGACCCTGATGCTGGGAAAGACTGAAGGCAAAAAGAGGAAGAGGTGACAGAAAATGAGATGGTAGCATCACAGACTTAATGGACATGATTTTGAGGAAACTCTGGAAGATATGAAGGACAGGGAAGCCTGGCGTGCTGCACTCCATGGGGTCACCAAGAGAGATAACTTAGCAACAAAACAGCAACAAGCAAACTATTTGAAAAGCAAGAGCATTAATCTATTCCAAGGTTTCTTAACCAAGAATCTAGCAAAGTATCTAATTTTAAGCATTAAAAATAAGAAAATAAATTTCTTCTGAAGCTGTTATATTTTAATGAATGTAAAGGGTTTATAAATGTGTCAATTGAAAACACACACACACACACATACAGAATATAAAAGCTTTGAGTTAAGTTTATTAGGTGTTTTACTGACAACTACAGCCCAGAGATAGCCTCTCAGAGAGCTCTGAGAAACTTCTCTAAAGAGGTAAGGGAGAGATCGGTTTACGTGTGATTTTGGTGAAGTGGGTACAGGCAGGCACGGATACAGCTCAGCAGAAAGTTGCTGCTAGTGACAAATAAAAGATGTCCTAGTTTCTAGCATTTTTCTAGGTATGAGAAGATTCAAGAATTTATGTTCATAAAATTTTCTGAAAATATCTGTCTGAAGGTTTTTTTCTGCAAGTTCTCCTAGAGGACAGAATGCTTCATTTCTGTTCTTTGCCCTGAATTCCTTTAAGGTTATGTTGAAGGTTAACAATTGCAGTGGCTACTGATTCAGTCCTCATAGAACCAGATGGTAAGTGACATTCTTTAGTTGGCAAGTGTTTTGACAGATTAACTCTGAACCTAAGATTTGAAATCTTCAGCCTTTAATTTTTTTCTTCTTTTTATTTTCTTCAGGAATTTAAACTTAGCAACAAGGGAAGGTCTATTTTCTATATAAAGATAGAACTATAAGATGAAGTCTATCATATTTTTGTATATGAAATTTTATTGTGAAATGTGGTAAACAAACCTTCTCCATAGTCTCAGAAAGCTGTAGAAATATAAATTGAATTAAATACTGGATAAAAAATTTAATGGAGAGTGAAAGAAAATGTTTGAGATAAAGATATTTGCTATGTTTAAAATAAATCCTGAAATAATCTTCCTGAGATTTGAGTGACAGGAAAGGGCTTAATCCCACACATTCCATTTGACTATGTAATTAACAGGAGGTTTTTCTGTTAGTGCATTCTAATAAATATGAACTAAATGTATCACTGACATTATTTTCACATTTCTTCAAAATATTTGCATGTGGATTTATGGTTGCCTAATATTTGTAATGATAGTTTTAGAGTATGAAACACAAAATTATTTATTTACTCACCTACCTAGTCCACGTAAAATTATAATGTTCTTGAGAACAGAGAATGGTGGTTTGCGTTACTGCTCTCACTTGCTTCTAAGCATTATTATTATTACTATTTTATTTATTTATTTTTTGAATTTGGCTCTGCCAGGTCTTAATTGCAGCTGTGGAATCTTTAGTTGAAGCATGAGAACTCCATTATGGTATGTGGAATCTAATAATAGTTTCCTGACCAGGGATGGAAACTGGGCCCCCTGCACCGGACCACCAGGGAAGCCTTGCGTTTTATTATTTTTACCATCAATTTCAGTAAGATAATTTATATATATAATTTAATAAGATATATATGTATATATGTACATGTATATATAATCTATAGATATGTGTATAAATATGCATATAGATACACATATGAAATTATAAAAGTTACATATCATAAAATTCAACCATTAATATTTTAAAATTTAGTATATTTTCAATGATGTGCATTCTCATTCAGTTAGGTATTCCCTAACTCCAAAATATTTTTGTGCTTCCCCTAGAACCCCTTACCCCTTAGCAATCACTTCTTGTTTAATTGTTTCCTCATCTTCTGGCATCACAAATCTACTTTCTGTATCTATAGATTTGCCTATTCTGACTGTTTCACATCATTGGAACAATAGAATATCTATTTTGTGACTTGCTTTTTTCACTTAGCATGATGTTTTGAAGATCTGCACATATTTTAGCATATATACTTCACCTTTGAACAACACAAATTTGAATTGCCCAGGTCCAAATAGCAACTTACTCCAGTATTCTTGCCTGGAAAATCCCACGGACAGAGGAGTCTGGCAGGTTACAGTCCATGGAATCGCATGAGTCATATGTGACTTAGTGACTAAATCACCACACTTACATGTGGCTATTTTTAAATGAATATGCTGTTGGCCCTCCATATCCACAGGCTTCATATCCTTGGATTTGACCAATCTTGGGTCAAAGTTTTTGTCTGAAGTTATTTGAGACTGGGAATTCAAAACCTGTGGATATAGAGGAATGATTGTACTATGTTATTTTACATAACAGATTTGACCATCCAGGGATGTTGGTTTCTGTGGGGGATCCTTGATCTAATTACCCACAGGTGCACAGGGTCAACTGTGTTAGTATTTCTTTTATTTGGTCAAATAATATTCTATTGCATGGATATACCATATTTGACTTATCCATTCCACTGTTAGTGGATATTTTGGGTGTTTCAACTTTTTGGCTATTTTGAATAAAGTCGGTACACATATTAATATACAAATATCTGTGTGGAGAGTTGTTTTGATTTATCTTGGGTATTTAACTAGAAGTAGAATTGCTGATTCATGCAATAATTATAACATTTACATTTTTAGAAACTGTAGACTGATTTCCAAAGTATGCAGCCATTTTAAAATCTCAACAGCAATTTATGAGTTTCCATTTCTCTACATTCTCACCAACATTTACTATTGTCTGTCTTGATTATAGCCATCCCAACATGTCTAAAGTTGGGCCATATTGTAGTTTTGATTTTCATTTACATGATGAAAAATATTAATAATTTTTAAAGTACTTATTGGCCATTTGTATATATTCTTTGGATAAATGTCTGTTTTTATCTTTGCCCATTTTAAAATTGTGTCATTTGTCTTTTGTTGTCGAGTTGTAATATGTATTTCTATATTTTGGATAAAGCCCCTTATCCAATATTTAATTTGCAAATTATTTTCTCCACATCTGTAGATGTCCCTAAGCATTTGAGGACAAAAACATAGCAGATCAGTAATTAACTATTGCTTTGAATTGCTATTCGATGCGTTCCTGTTCAGTGACAAATTTGCAAGCTGGAGTCAACTTCACGGCACCTATAGCAGGGATATTTATTTGCCTCCTAAGAGTCATTCTATGTTTCCTCTCTGAAATTCAGAAAACTCCACCTTTCAATTGGCACACTGCCTCCTTTTCAAAAGGAAACATTTCCAGCTTCCTGTGAAATAACTAGCTGACTAAGTTATTATCTTTAAGATAAGAATGAAAGTGCTATGTAGGACTTCTGAGAGGCTCTTGAAATGACTTGGTACACATTTTTCCATGCAGTTGCCAGCAATGTAACTGAGACAGCTGGAACTATCAGCTCTCTTTTGTTGTAGGAATCAAAGCTACACCCTAGGGTTTGCAGAGATGTGAGCCAGGAGAAGGCTGGTCCCTGATGTGTTCCTGGAAATTCCAACCTGGTCTGCGCAGTTTGCTTATATACTTCTTCTATCTGAGAATGAAATGCCAGTCATATTTAAGCCGCTGCTTTGAAGGATCTTTATTACTTTTATAACTGAGTCAGAACCTGTGTGTCCGATACGCTTTAATTTCCAACAAAATGAACTTTTGACTAGCTAAAAGGTTATGAAACAAAAGGGCAGGTTTCACTGACTTTACTCAAAGTGGAAGACTGTTTATATACTTCATCTAGTCCTTGATGGGTAGCAGTATACTGTATTTAGTCTTGTATTGATTCTTCTGTGCCTGAAGTGAAACCTAGTCTATTAAAGAGAGGAAAGAGGTAGAGGGGAGGGAGTAGAATGAAAGGCAGAATGAGAAAGATTTCACCTGCTGAATTAAGATAAAATGAAGCCCAACTTTTTTTTATCTTAAAACGTCTCCCAAAATGAAAAAAAAAAAAAAAAGTCTGTGACAGTGAGTTTTATTTCAACAAAGTGCAAAAATCAGTATTACATCTAAGTTTGAAAACTGGGGCCATGTGAGGGGTTTGAGTCTTTTCCTCACTGTTAATGTAATCAAGATTTTCTTCTGCTATTGCACTTGTTTTATACAAATGAAATTCACTTTTACATCCTCATCATACATTGTACTTCGGTTACTCTAACAATTAAGAATTGTATATCAGCCATTAATAGCTTGAAACCCATTTGCAAAGCTCTAACTGCAAATTAGAAATGGACAATAAAAATTAAAACCATCCTGGACATGTTGCTGCTGCTGCTAAGTCAATTTAGTCGTGTCCGACTCTGTGCGACCCCATAGACAGCAGCCCACCAGGTTCCCCCGTCCTTGGGATTCTCCAGGCAAGAACACTGGAGTGTGTTGCCATTTCCTTCTCCAGTGCATGAAAGTGAAAGTGAAGTCGTTGTCTGACTCTTGGCAACCCCATGGACTGCAGCCCACCAGGCTTCTCCATCCGAGGGATTTTCCAGGCAAGAGTCCTGGAGTAGCGTGCCATTGCCTTCTCTGCCTGAACATGTTAGATATGTGTAAATTGATAGAATGAANAAGTCGTTGTCTGACTCTTGGCAACCCCATGGACTGCAGCCCACCAGGCTTCTCCATCCGAGGGATTTTCCAGGCAAGAGTCCTGGAGTAGCGTGCCATTGCCTTCTCTGCCTGAACATGTTAGATATGTGTAAATTGATAGAATGAATTTAAAGATATATTGTCTGCTTTTAATATCGATAGACTTTTTGGTAAAGAATTCAAGAACAGTTTCTATATTTCTCAGTATTACTATCCTTATGCAAATATGCATGGGGCTCCCAAGTACATTTTCTTGCAAGTTTCTGTGAATCTGTAATTATTTTCAAATAAAAAGTTAAAGTTACTCAAGACAAAATAACCCATGAAGCATCTATCAGTTCAATTCAGGTCAGTTCAGTCACTCAGTCATGTCAGACTCTTTGCGACCCCATGAACCACAGCACGCCAGGCCCTCCTGTCCATCACCAACTCCCAGAGTTCACGCAAACTCATGTGCATTGAGTTGGTGATGCCATCCAGCCATCTCATCCTCTGTCATCC
>SJYV01049645.1:0-20225 GCA_006410875.1 Neotragus pygmaeus
GAAGCTTTGTGCTCGTAAATCCATTCATATGTTGGAAAAACATTTCTTGGCACCACTGGCAAGCGATGGACCAGCCCCTTGTGATCACTGGGGCATATGGTGGTAAACCAAACAGACCTGCCTGCTGCCCTCGACGGGTTTATGAGGCATGCATGCTAAACAAACACTGAGGCAACATGTAACTGAAGCTGTGAGTCCTGCTCTCAAGGGAGAGAACAAGGTACCCACCTCTGTGAGAGGCTGGCAGGAGAGACCCAGACTGAGGGAGAGGGAGTCAGGGAGAAGAGAGGGGAGAGACGTGGTGTGGGGGGAGCCGGAACCTGGGGTCTCGGGAACTGCAAGCAGCAGCATGGGGAGAAAGGGAGAGCGCTAACAGAGGCCAACCCCGCGGCGGCTCGAGGCGAAAGCGTTTTTGTCTTTATCCTAGAAACAACAGAGGCTGCTGGAGAGAAAGGAAGATGGCAGGGACTGACAGAGTCTATTTATGTTTTGTGCTGGCTGCTCCGCGGAGCCGGTGGTTAAGTGGAAACGGCGGCTGTCCCGTGGCCACAGCCGTTGTCCAGAAGAGATGACGCGTCACGGTGGATGAGGGTGGTGGCTCTGGAGAAGGACAAAGTGCAGACATTCCAGAGAGATTCTGGAGGCAGACGCGTAAGACTAGGGAACTGATGTGTTCTCACTAAAGCGTGAAGCAGGCCACTCACGGGGGCTGGGAGAAGGGACAGAACAGTGCAGCCTGACAGCGAGGTTCCAGAGAGGAGTGAGGCGGCCGCCATCGAGGCTGCAGACACTCTCAGTGCCACCGCTCTGCAAGGNCTGCGACTCATGGGGTCGCAAAGAGTCGGACACGACTGAGGTACTGAACTGAACTGAACTGCACTACTAGGTGTTTCCATTTTATTCTGTTTACCTGTCTCCCTGTTTCATTGGTCGCGTGTATTTTTTGCTCCCCTCTGTTCTCCTGCTGTTTCTGGCCTCCTCTTTGTTTCTTCCTTCACACCTATCCTGCCCCTCTGTGCAAGCTGTTCTGCCTCTTGAGGTCTTTCTCCCACCCTTTCTGACTGTCATAAATCAAATTTCTGTGTGTTTCTGCCTGTTTCTTCCCCCATCTCCGCTCCTTCTCAGCCCTCCAGATACACCCCCTTCCTCCTCAGAGACACCAGGTGGCGATGTTTCCTTCCAGCTCCTTTCCCTCTGCTCTTGTCACCGTCTGTCCACTTTTTCTCCAAGAACCATATGGCTCTGAAGGCCAAGCTTCCAACTCTTGTAACATTTCCTATTACTCTCTTCATGAAATGACCGTCCTCTGGGATCCCGCCTTCTCACGCTGATCCGGGTTCCCTTCCTTATCTGCCCTGCAATCTTGCAGATGCGACTTCATCACTTTCAGGTTACTGCTTCTTCGCGTGTCCCTCAGCGACCCTCTACGTTTCCACTCGTTTTCCCTCACTCTTTTCCCTTCGGGTTTTCCACTTCTCCCTCGGTCTCTCCGTCTCTCCTTTCCCAGATACCCNCTTCATCACTTTCAGGTTACTGCTTCTTCGCGTGTCCCTCAGCGACCCTCTACGTTTCCACTCGTTTTCCCTCACTCTTTTCCCTTCGGGTTTTCCACTTCTCCCTCGGTCTCTCCGTCTCTCCTTTCCCAGATACCCCCTTATCCAAGTACAAAATGCCTGCCTTCCGCAAAGGACCACTTTCTAACGGGAGGGCGGAGAGGTCCTGGGGACCCAAGAGCATGGGGCATCACACGACCCGCCCAGCTTACCTTCCCCCAGGCCTAGGCAGAAGACGCGGCCTCTGCGGCAGCAGAGCGGCCGGCGCTGCCTCCAGGGGCCGAGTTCAAGGTTGGCGGGGCAAATCCAGCCCGCGGACGCGTATTTTACATGGGGTGACGGTGGGGCGCGGGGGTCGGTAGAGGATTTTACGAAGGTAAGAGTCTTGAAAGGTGGTGTCTACGTGGGACGAAAGCAGAAAAGCCAAGGGCAAGGGCCGGCCCAGAGCGACTTCACACCAAAAAGAAAAGATACCGGAAATCCAGATTTTCTGGGGCGGAGGGCCGGGTCCCGGCATGTTAGATCCCCAGCGACTCGCACACCTTGAGGACCAGGGGTACCGCACAGCACAAGTTCACGGTAGAAAGAAGAAACTTACCTCGGGCCCGTGACCTCGGCTGCGAGCTCCCCACCTTCCGGGTCATCAGGCTGGGCTCCTCGGGTTAGAGGCCGGGTTTCCGGGGCGGGGCCGACCGCCAAGGGGCGGAGCGAGAAAAAGGCCTAGCCCTGCGCCCTGTAACCTGGAGGGGCTGGGAGGAGGGAGGGGTTGGCTGCCCCAAGTTGTATATAGAGCTGCTGCGAATCGGCACTAAAAAGCTTTCTTGCTACTTCCGTGACGCCCCCGCCCCCAACACACGTTCTTGTTTCTATGGAACGTGTGAAAAATAAAAATTGTTGACAAAAACAAACATTTTTAAAGCACCCACACACATGGGTGCGCACGTACACTCCTTGGTCTCATTCAGGTGCGAGGCAGGACTGCCCTGGGCCGCCCCTCCCTGGGCTCCGCAGGTGAGACTTTACATCTCGACTTCGCTTCCCATAACCGGCCCGTGGCCGGTGCCTCCCGCAGCAGAGGCTTCCAGGGTCCTACTTCCCACAGGTGCTGAAGAGATGGAGTGTGGTCTCCAAAACCGAAGGCACGAACACCTGTTTATCCTTTGGAGGCGCTCCTTTATGTCCATCTTCTAGTCTTTTTATTCTCTCTTGATTTCTATAACAGAATTTCCATGACAATACTGGCTCTAATTAACACATGTGGTCAATTAGTGTGAGTCTAGCTTACCCTTGGTACCCTTTATATGCAGTGGAAAACTTTAAATAAATAGTACTATGATAAAAAATAGTTCTGAGAAGACTGTACATACTTTGTTACATAATCAGCACGGAGCCCTATACCAAGGTCACAGGACAAAAATCTCTGAAACTAAGTCCCATAGCAAGTGTTGTCATGAATCTCCAGGTCTAATCCAGCCAGTTCTGTGACCCCCATATTAAGTAAAACACCTACCCTATTACTCATCCTATAGAATCCTAATCAATCACCTAATGCCACCCCTACCAGTAAGAATTTTGTCTGGAGGCTATAAAAATTGGCCACTAGCCCAACAAAGAGGTCAGCTCTCCCTTGAGCCATCCTGCTATTTTAACAGTCTCCCACTCTATTTTCCTCTCATTCCACCTTGTGTCTGGAAATGCTTTTCCAACCTGCTCACAGACCAGGACAATCTGGAAGTATACAAAAGATTAAATTAACTGTGAACCCAAGTGTAAAGTTAGGCCGATTCTTTCTACCTATGTATCATCTGCATAATAAATAATTCAACAAGATCTGAACACATCTCTTGCTAGCTTCTTCATATGTCATCTAGAAAGTAAAAGTTACATTTGCTACCTAATCTAAAATGGCTATATGTTGAAAATCCAAAAAATATATAAGGTCCATTCTTTAAACATGTTTGCAAGCAAATGTAAAACAAGGAAGAGGAAAAGGAGGTCCTTACTAGAGTTGCACATTATTGTCAGGACCTCCTGTCTTCATCTTCCACATGTGTGTGTCTGCAGGGGGTGCCATGTTCAGTGATTGTCAGGAAGAGGGTGGGAAAGATGGGGAGGCAGGCTGTGGGTGCACAGGTCCCATCCAACTGAGCTTCTCTTCCCTAGCTCCTGGCTTGTCTCTCACCAAAAGGTATCTGGGTCCACAGATACTAGGCTATGCAAGAATTGACCAGGTCCAAGAGATTTTCATGGACTTTTAATAATCCTTTCAGTCCAAATTTGATTAGAAGCTGATATTTAACACTTGGTATTTCTAATCTCTTCATGCTGCAGAGTAAAGCATTTCTTGCTAGTAAAAGTATATAGTTAAGGTCAGTCATTAAAATACAACAACTGCTTGAACTTAGGTATCCTTCTTTCAAAATGTTATCTGGAGAGCTAGGTTGCAATCCTGTCATGATTTTAGACACACAGTAAAATCCTTTTCTCTGTTATGGTTCAGGATTAAAAAATTATACAAGGATAATTACAATAAAGGTATGAAAGGCCCCGGGCTCCACTCCACTCTTTCCCTCTGTCTCAGAGGGAGTTCTGAGGAAAGCAAACCCATGAAGAGGGCCAGAGGGCAAGGACCTAGGCCCTCGCCACCAGCTAAGAGAGGGAGTTTGAAAGCCTGCCAATCCAGCCCTGAAGGAGCCTTCCTGTGGCTTCAACCTCAAGAGGCCCTGAGCCACCACACTTATGCCACTAAGATGCTCCCACATGCACAGAAACCGTGGACTATCATCAAATGCTCACCGTGAAGCCTCTAGGCTTCATACTGATTGGCTACATAGCAGTAGATAATGAATGTACTCCTGCATGCTCAGTCACTCAGTCCTGACTGACTCTGCAACCCCATGGACTGTAGCCATTCAGGTTCCACTGTTCGTGGGATTTTCCAGGCAAGAATATTGTAGTGGGTTGCCATTCCCTTCTCCAGGGGGTCTTCCTGAACCAGGGACCCAACCCACATTGGAAGATTTTTTTTTAACCACTTAACTACCTGGGAAGCCTGATTCTGGCCGGCTATAGNTTCCAGGCAAGAATATTGTAGTGGGTTGCCATTCCCTTCTCCAGGGGGTCTTCCTGAACCAGGGACCCAACCCACATTGGAAGATTTTTTTTTAACCACTTAACTACCTGGGAAGCCTGATTCTGGCCGGCTACAGAAATGGATATAAAATATATATGCCATGAAAAAGATGAAAATATGAAGGCACTTAAAATTCAAAATGAGATTCTCAGTAAGATGGATATGCACATTCATCTAATCTTATTGACTTCAAAACTGTGCTACTTAGGGATTTTTCGGTGGTTAGGACTCCATAGTTCCACTCTAGGGGCCCAAGTTCGATTCCTGGTTGGGGAATTAGGATCCATAAGCCCTGTGGCAGTGAAAAGGAAAGATTTATTTCCTACAATGACATAATAAATGAAGACACCTGGGCATGAGTGGATAGAGACAGGTACACTGGCAGTGAGAGATCGGCAACTTAGCCATTGGATGGAGGGAGTCTAGGGTGCTCTGTGAAGGGTCAATGGAGATGTTGACTACCCCTAGAACTGGTCATTTAGTTAAGCAAAGACAGGATTGTCTTTGTAGGCAATGGAAATTAACAAATAAAATGCAAAATTCTGTTCATGCTGATTGTGCATTTTCACTCCAATAGTAGCAAGAACATCATTTCCATTTAGAGTACACTAAAATCTGGGAAACAGAGATCAACTGTAGTCCAGGGAATGTAGGTCAAAAGCAATCTGAGAAATCTCATATGAATTACAAAGCTCCAAAGTGGTCCAAGAACTAATACTTGGGAGAGGAGAAAATCTTTAATTGGAGGCTAATTACAATACTGTAGTGGTTTTTGCCATACATTGACGTGAATCAGCCACGGGTGTACATGTGTTCCCCATCCTGAACCCTCCTTCCACAACCCTCCCCATCCCATCCTTCAGGGTCATCCCAGTGCACCAGCCCTGAGCACCCTGTTTCATGCGTCGAACCTGGACTGGTGATCTCACATAAGATAATATACATGTTTCAAAGGTATGNATGTGTATAAGAGACAGATGCTATTCTCTCAAATGATCCCACCCTCACTTTAAATGTCAACAAGCAGGGTCCCCCTGCAGGGTCCTTTCATACCATTAAACAGTTTAAATGCTGAGGTTCTTGGGCATATATGTTATCATCATTACATTTTTTATTACTCCATTATTCATATATATGTGTACATTTTAGTCTTTGAATTTCACTTGATGTCACATTACATCCTGACAGTGTGAGACTTTACTCCAACCCCGTAACTCTGGAAAACAGCCAACAAAAAAGAACTCCTTTTCTTCTTTTCTGTGGAAGGAGACCACTTACTTGCTAAGAACTACGCTTCCTCTTTAATTTCAGTAAGATTCAGGATAGCCCATCTGTTTACTTCAGAAATAGGAAGAAAGAAATCTTCCAACTCCCCATCCATTACCTTATGAATGATTACTGTTCCTCTTTTAGATCTGTGGATGAAAAGCTTGTTAACATGATTTCATCAAAATTTACTTAAGCTTTTCTCCTCGCCCAAGTATGTTAATTCTTGGACCACTGTGCAGCTTGGTAATTCATATGGGATTTTGCCTAACTTGTTATACCTAACTTGTTTATATTCCTGGGTATAAAAGCTAAGTTTTCAATTTGACTTTTAAGGTTTTACAACTTTGGTTGCTACCATTCTATTTGAAGAGTATTTTTCTTTTTTGGACTACCCACCAGGCAGCATGGCTTGTGGGATCTTGGTTCTCCTTCCCAGACCAGGGACTGAATCTGCACTGCCTGCACTGGACATGCGGAGTCTTAACCACTAGATTGCCAGGGAAGTCCTGCTGGTCACAGTATATGGTGCGATAATTTCAGAAACCAGTATTGCTCTACATTTGTTCCTGCCTAAAGGGAAACGGTTTTTATCTATCATAATCGTGACCTATTTTTTTGAGTAAACACAACTTCATCTTGGATAATCTTTCTTGTAGAATTCTGTGGTAATCAGTGAAACTGCGTCTTATTCAAATATTCATTCTTTGATAATATTGACCTATGAGATAAAGATACAAGGATACTTTGGAAATACTGCAAATGCAGTTCCAGAGAATGACAATAAAGTGAACCACACAATAAAGTAGCCAAAGTTGTAAAATAAAGTTGTAAAATCACACTCGGATTTTTTATATTCACACTACATATAAAAGTTCTTCTTTGGACTATAAAGTATGCAATAGAAATGTCTAAAACAATTTTTCAAATTTATCAACCAGTTCATTTCCTGCACTGAGTCCTAATCACTGATGGTGTAACAAGAAATAAAATACTCTGCCTTCAGGAGGTTATATTCTATATGGGAATGTCAGCAATCATTAAGATATGACCCTAGTAATGAATTAATACAATGACAGAAAGAGAAGAGGTGAGGTGAGGTGAGGTGAAGTCGCTTAATCATGTCTGACTCTTTGCGACCCTGTGGACTGTAACCTACTAGGCTTCTCTGTCCATGGGATTCTCCAGGCAAGAATACTGGAGTGGATTGCCATTTCCTTCTCCAGGGGATCTTCCAGACCCAGGGATAGAACCCAGGTCTCCTGCATTGGAGGCAGACGCTTTAACCTCTGAGCCACCAGGGAAGCAGAAAGAGAGGCTGAACTAATTTAAACAATGTGTTGAGGAAGTGCTCATATGATAAAAGGATGTCTGAACAAAATCATTAATTTAAAGAGGCTGTAATGCAAAACCACATGGAGATCATGAGAAAAAGGACGAAAATGATGTTGGAAATTCATAAAGCCAAGAAAACAAATTGTGACCTAAAGTACCCAAAGAAGCACAGAGCTTTGGATCCATTCACAATTCTTGAATGGAAACAGAAGAAAAGAATAAATCTATTTATTTAAGGCACTTAGTTTGTAGTAATTGGTACAGCAGAAATGGAAAATTTAGTATAGGGTATGTAGAAAAGCAAAACACAGGTTTTCAGAAACATGCTCATCTCATCAAGTATCTATGGTCCTTGCACTACAGTTGTGATGTTGCAGTTCTACAAACTCTAATGAAGCTTAAGATGTGGACACCTGTAAAAGCCTTGACATTTCACCACACTGTTCAATGTTCAAGATCATGGAACACCTGTAGGGACGTTTTAGGCTTAAAGGCACACGGAAGAAATTGCCACTCATTACGTTTGAAAGGTTTCTCTCCAGTATGAATTAGCTGGCATATTATATATAAGGTATGAATTTTGACTAAACACAGAGATGGTCATTAAACTTGTAAGGTTTCTTCCCATTACAGATTATCTGGTGGTGAGTGCAAAGAAAACTTTACAACATTCATGATATTTGTACAGTTTCTTCCCGCTATGAATTCTCCAACAAGTTGTAAGCTGTGACTTTTCAGATCTGAATTTTTTTTTGAAGTTTGAATTCTGAAGACCTTTCCACATATAGCACAATTACATGGTGTTTCTTAAGTTGGACTTTCTGATGTGTGGTAGGGTTGAGATCTGAGTAAAGGCTTTTCCACACAACAAATTTGCAACGTTTCTATTCATTATGTGGACTTCCCTGGTGGCTCATTAGGTAAAGTAAGATCCCCTGGAGACGGAAATGTATACCCATTCCAGTATTCTTGCCTGGAGATTAAATGGAAAAAGGAGCCTGACAGGCTACATGACTGTAGTGACTATCACTTCCACTTCCACTTATTCATTATGCAATCTGTGATGACTTCGAAGACATTGTTTGTAACCAAAGCCTTTGCCACACTGATCACATTTGTAAGGTTTCTCTCCAGTATGAATGAACTGATGACTGATGAGGGTTGGTCTACTGCTGAACATCTTACCACACTCATTACATTTGTAAGGTTTCTCTCCAGTATGAATTCTCTGATGAACTACGAGGTTTGAATTTCTATTAAAGCCTCTGCCACACTCACTACATTTGTAAGGTTTCTCTCCAGTATGAATCCTCTGATGAGCTGCAAGGCTTCCTTTCAGGCTAAACAGTTGGCCACACTGATTACATTTGTAAGGTCTGCCACCATTATGAATCGTTTGATGACGCACCAGATTGGACTTCTGATTAAACAACTTGCCACACTCACTGCATTTGTAAGGTTTGTCTCCAGTATGGACATGTTGATGCCGTATAAGGGTTACCTTCTGACTAAAGAATTTGCCACACTCATTACACTTGTAAGGTTTCTGTCCAGTATGGGCATGTTGATGCCGTATAAGGGTAGTCCTGTGATGAAAGTACTTGCCACACGCGTTACATTTGTATGCTGTTACTGCAGTTTGAATTTGTCGATGCCTTGTAACAGTTTCCTTATCGCAAAAAACCTTGACACATTCATTAAATTTGTGAGGTTTCACTCCCCTGTGGGTACTCAGATGAGTTTTAAGATGTGCTTTTTGACCAAAGACTTTGCCACATTCTTTACATTTGTAAGGTTTCTCTCCAGTATGAATTCTGTGATGAACTGCAAGCTCTTTATTTTGACTAAAGACTCTGTCACATACATCACATTTAAATGGTTTTCTTCCAGTATGTTTTATCATATGGCTCCAGAGGCCTGAGGAATACCGAAAAGTTTTCCCACAGACACTGCATTTGTAAGGTGTCTCTCCAGTATGAACTCTCTTATGACATGTGAGATATGAATTACGATTAAAACTCTTGCCACACACATTACATTTATAAGGTTTCTCTCCAGTATGAGTTCTCTGATGAACTTCAAGGTGTGAATTTCGACTAAATATCTTTCCACAAAACTCACATTTATGCACTTTCTTTCCTTTATGGATTACCTGATGTCTACTGAAGTCTGAGCCCTTAAGAAAGATTTTGCCACCCTCATTACATTTGTAAGGTCTTTCCCTGTGTGCTTTCTGGTCTTGTGTCAATATTGAAGGATGCATAAAATCACTCCCATATGTATTAGAAATTTTGGATTGGCCAGAAGGAGAAATTTCCTGAGATGGTGAAAATGACGTACTACTGTTCATGTTGTCATCAGCTTGATGAAATTCATCAACTGTTTGTCTACTCTGAAACATGCACAGTACATCCCAAGAGCTTAATGCAAGTATATTTGCAATCAGCTTCTTTTCTGTATCCTTTCCACTGGGCTGAACTCTTCCATAAGTGACCCCTTCCTTATAGGATGTAGGGATATTTTTATAATTTCTTTCATCATCTCTCCACTGACACCCAAGGTCACACATATTTTCCTGTAATTCTCGATGGTAAAAATGCTTGATTTCGTGGCTTTCATGGTTTCCCAACATCACTGTTTGGAATCTTTCTCCTATATCAATGTTTGATTTTAGTTGTGATTTCTTGATCACGTGTATCTGAGAGAGAGCTACAAAATATAAAGAACCACAGATATATTACTACACTTAATGAATAAATATTATTTTCAACCACAATGTTAAAAATTTTAAGGAAAACTATAGAATAAGATTCTTCATTATAGAAACAGTGGTTACCCATAATTCAAATCAAGCTTAGGGTAGTCTATTTTCAAACACACAATGACATAACATTAAAATTGGAAAAACTTATATCAGCTCTCAAAAATAAAGGTACTTTTCCACCATAACCACAAAACCCAAAGAAATTAAAGACTAAACATACAAACACTAGGTTGTTTAGAAAGGAAATCACAGGCAATGCAAGAAGTGAGTTGGGTAACTAACACTGTTATTCAGGAATCCCTCTTCAAAATGGTTTCTGAGTCATCGCAGCTCCACACAGTAAGTTGTATCCTGAGAAAGTTGTCCAAGGGATGAAACGAAATCATTTTACAGTGTGAATAATAAGAAAGGTGGAGTGATGGGTGACGGAATAAATACTTGGAAACTGGGGAGATCAGGAGAACCATTAAAATACGTGAGTAAAGGTTAGTGTTTCTATCTGCATCAAGGGAAAATGAAAAAAAGAGTAAGACAGATAAAGGGTCTGAGTAGATTTCAGGGAATAATAAACAGAGGATATCACGGCCTATGACTGTATATATGTGCGAATAAAACTGTAAGTACAGGCAACTAAAAATACTGAGGTTAAAAGGAAAAAAGAATTGGTTTAGCTATTCCATTTTTAACCATGGAAATTATATTGTGGGTATGTAGCCAAAATGAAAGAGATTTAAAAAGAGAAGAGAATGGGATATTTCAGATATAAAGTAGGTGTACATCTATTACATTATTTGCTAAGTAGGTTATCAAATTCAATATTTCACAAGCCCTGTTTCCATGCATATTTTCACAAAGAACAGATATTATATTGTATGAGACGTGTAAGAATGATCTTTGTTGAAATCTGAAGGAAACACTATAATAAGACCATCAAAACGAAATGGATGTGTTTTTCTCTGTACACAAACATACAGATAGAAAAAAGTCAAAAAGTACAAAAGTTCCCCAAAATCTTGCAAAAAGAAGAAAACTATCATATAATGGAGCATGTTAAGCTTTTGGGACTATATCAAACAAAATTAAATCACTGTGTTAAAAGATATCTGCACTCCCACGCTCATTGAAGCAATAACCAAATGCCACATCAGAACAACTGTATAATCCAACAAATGAATGGGGAAAAAAATCTGGGAGAGATACACTTTATGTAGACATAAAGAATAAAAATATCCTGGGTGTTTTCAACAACACAGATGGAACTTGAAGGTCTATGCTCAGTAAAAATAATTCAGAGGAAAAAAAGTACAGAATCATTCCACGTATGTATAAAATAAAGTTAATTTAGGAAAAACACACTAAAAAACAAGAGGCAAACTAAGAGCGACATAGAATAGTTGTTAGCAAACTCAGGGGGTTAGTAGAATGGGGGATATTACTAAAAGGAATAAATTTACAGTTCTTAAAGACTTCTACAAATCTAATGTACAGCATGATAATGATAGTTATCACTACTATATTACATGTTTAAAAGTTAATAAGACACTAGACCTTAAACAGCTCACCACTCCTCAGAAAAAAAGTGGAACTATGTCACAGATGAATACATTAAGTAACCTACCAAGGTAATTACAATAGAACTATCAAATCATTACACTATAGATCTTAAACTAACACAATGATAAACATTAATTAAATTTCAATAAACCAGAGAAAGAGAAAAAAATGAGCACATAGACAAAACATTCCTGGTTTATCAACTGAACAGAAATAAATTGAAGGAAAAAATGACAATAAAAATTCAACCCAAATAAAAACTATTAGGCATACACAATACACCTAAGCTAGCAGAAGGTAGAAGAAAAAACTGGATTAGAAATCAATGAAATAGCGAANCATTCCTGGTTTATCAACTGAACAGAAATAAATTGAAGGAAAAAATGACAATAAAAATTCAACCCAAATAAAAACTATTAGGCATACACAATACACCTAAGCTAGCAGAAGGTAGAAGAAAAAACTGGATTAGAAATCAATGAAATAGCGAATAATAACTACATAAAATTGTAACACCACAAGTTGGTTCTTTGAAAAGAGTAACAAAACTGACAAACCCTTATGTAGAATAACTTACAAAAGGAACGAAGACTCAAATTACTGAAATTAGAAATGAGAAAGACATTAAAACTGATTCAACCGAAATCAAGAAAATTAGAAGGAAACACTAAGAAAATTCTCTGTGTAGGTAATGGATAAAGTAGAACAAATGAATAAACTTCTAGAGAATAACAACCTACCAATATACTATTAGAACCAGGAAGAAATTAGTATCTGTACAAACTAGTCATGGAAAGGAGATGGAATTGTTAATCAAAAACCATTGTGAGGCAAGTCACATACATTCACTGCACAATTGCAGACAACACTTCAAAACAGTTAAGGTCAAGCTTCCTTAAACTTTTTCGGAAAATACAGAAGAAAAAGGGAAAGTTCCAAACTCTATGAAGTGGGAATTCCTCTAATACCAATGCCAGTCAAAGATACAAGAAAACCACAGATCAAAATTTCTAATAATGAAGCAAAATCATCAATAAGCGTAAACTAAAATTAACACCACACTAAAAGGATTATATGCAACCATAAGGTGATATATTCTTGAAATGTAAGAATGGTTCAAAAAAGTATATTAATGGAATGAAACAAAAAAATAAAATGATCATCTGAACTAATGCAGTAAAAAGCATTTGACACAAGTTAACAGCTTTTCCTAATAAAACACTTGATCAACAAGGAACTTAAAAAGCTATGGCAACAAGCTAAAGGACAAATCTTATACAAGACAGAAAGATGTGTACACTGTAAACTAAAAACATGGCTAAAAAACATTAGGAAAGACACAATTGACACAAAGACATCCTAAACTCAAGGACTTGAAGTCAATATTGTCAAGATGTCAGTATTAACCAAGCAATCAACAGATTCAACCCAGTGCTTAGTAAAATCAATAGTACTTCTTGGAGAAATGATAAACACATCTTACAAATTCATTTGGAATCTCAAAAGATGCTAAAGAGCAAAGTACACTTAAAAAGAACAAAGCCAGAGGTCTCGCAGGTCTTTTATTTCAAAACTTACTCCAAACCTATATTAATAAAACGATGTGGTACAAAGATAAAGACAGAGCAACCGGTAGAATAGTACAGGGACATTTTTAAAAAATCTCTCATATGTGGTCAAATGTTCTAGAAGGGGGTCAAGACAATTCAATGGAGAAAAACAGTTCTCCAAATACACAACAATTTAGCTGGACCATTAACTGACATAATATACAAAACCAATAAAAGACCTAACCAAGCCCAAAATGCATAAAACTGCTAGAAATAAACATGCAGGAAAAGCTTTATGACATAGCAGTCTCCAATGATTTATTATGCATAACATGAAAAGCACCAGTGACAAACCTAAAACAGAAATATGAACTACCTCAAAATTATCAACTACTGTGCATTAGATCACCTAGCAGAGTGAAAAATAATCTATGCTATAGCAGGAAATATTTGCAAATGATTTATGTCATAATAAAATATCAAGAATATGTAAACAACTCTAAAAACAACTAATCACTGGAATTTCCCGGTGATCCAATGGTTAAGATTCCACACTTCCAGTGTAGTGGGCATGGGTTCGATCCCTGGTCAGGGAACTAACATCCCACATGCCACATGGTAAGGCCAAAAAATAAACCAATAAGATAAAATTTTTTTAAATAAATAAAAATTTTAAAAGAGCTAATCACCAATTCTACCTGGATGGGACTGGCTTGTCTTCCATCAACCAACCCACACACTGAAAACAGAAAACAAGCACTATAAGTAACATGAAATACATGAACTGATGACTAAAGGAACAANGAAGAATTGATGCTTTTGAACTGTGGTGTTGGAGAAGACTCTTGAGATTCCCTTGGACTGCAAGGAGATCCAACCAGTCCATTCTAAAGGAGATCAGCACTGGGTGTTCTTTGGAAGGAGTGATGCTAAAGCTGAAAGTCCAGTACTTTGGCCACCTCATGCAAAGAGTTGACTCATTGGAAAAGCCTTTGATGCTGGGAGGGATTGGGGGCAGGAGGAGAAGGGGACGACAGAGGATGAGATGGCTGGATGGCATCAGAGACTCGATGGACGTGAGTCTGAGTGAACTCTGGGAGTTGGTGATGGACAGGGAGGCCTGGCGTGCTGCCATTCATGGGGTCGCAAAGAGTCAGACACGACTGAGCGACTAGACTGAACTGAACTGAACTTATATAATATTGTACATCATCTACGGCTCAGTTGGTAAAGAATCCGCCTGCAATGCAGGAGGCCCTAGTTCAATTCCTGCGTCGGGAAGATCCACCGGAGAAGGGATAGGCTACCCACTCCTGTATTCTGGCCTAGAGAATTCCATGGACTATATAGTCCATGGGATCGCAAAGAGTCACACACGACTGAATGACTTTCACTTTCACACTTCGATAAAAAACAAAGGAAAAAGAATGAGTATTACAGTCAGTGCTTACTAAGCAGTTAGTATGCACTGGTAGCCCAATGTCTCTGCAGTATTTCCCCATGCTCTCCAGTGACTCCTCGCCAACTTACGATGCGGTGTTAGTTTCTAGAGGAGGAAACGAACACTCAAGAAGAAATAGGGGCAAGTGGTTAAGACTCTGCCTGCCAATGCAGGGGACATGAGTTCAGTCCCTGGTCCAGGAAGATCCCACATGCCGCAGAGCAACTAAGCCCCTTGAGCCACAATTACTATGCTCTAGGGCCTGCTCTCCACAATGAGGAAAGCCAAAGCAATGAGAAGCTCGCACACCGCAAAGATGAGTAGCTTGCTGCAACTAGAGAAAGCCCGCGCAAAGCAACAAAGAACCAGTGCAGCCAAAAATAAAATATAAAAATACATTAAAAAAAAAAAAAAGAAGCAGGGAGGAGGTGGGCATGGAAAAAATAAAAAATAAGCAGTATCTTGCTCCAAGTCACCAGCAAGTCAATGAGTGAGCTGACATTAAAATTAGTCTTTCTGAGTCCCTGAACTCTGCTCTTAAATACACATTTTCAGGCAGATGGCAAAATGCCCTCATCACTCATGCAACCATTGATTCATTTCCTCATTCATTCATTCAGAGAGCATTCACTGGGCTCCTCACCATGCCACCATACCCTGTGTCAGGCACCAGGGCTATGCCAATGTGTGAAATAGGCACAGTCTCTGCTGGCTCAGGACTCTGGGTCAGGAGGGCAGTGTTCCATCCAGAATGAATTCATCACGTTCTGGAAAGTACTGGGAAGGAGAAAGCTGCAATGCAAAGCTAGCGGATGCAGGGGACCTGCCCAGTCTGGGGGCCTCAGAGAAGGCTTAGCGTGCAGACGGTGGGATAGGAGGGCGTCGACGGCTGGGAGGTGTGGACAGGTGGCAGGCAGGCAAAGGGGGTGGAATAGATGGAAGAAAATAACAGTCATCATCCTGGTCTGAACACTCTTCATTGAGCTCTTCCTCTCCACAAGCACCTTGCATGGATTATTTTACAAATCTTTACAATAACATGGAGCAACCGGTGCCTTTATCATCATCACTGTAATTGGAAAGATCAGCTCATGCAGCTGCTAAGAGGCAGAACCACTGTCTGTCTGATGTGGGCTGCCTGGGGAGGTGTCTCAGCTCCTGAGCCTAAACCCAACCTCTGAAGAAGAGAGCCTCCTGCAACGTGGCTAGGGGTGTGCTGGACCCATGGGGACACGGTGCCGTGGGAGGTGGTGTTCCCCCTTCCTGTGTCACCCACCAGTCCTCCTTAGGCTGAGAAGGGCTTCGTGTCCGGAGGGGAATATTCAGGGAGGGAACGTCTCTCTGAGCTCAAACCAGCTGGTGCTGCATTCAGAGGGTGTGGAACAAAGATGCCTGCCAGGGCTTCTGCCCAGGGTTTGGGAGCCTGAGCACGGCAGATGAGGACCCCAGCCTCGAGCCCTGGGTTGGCAGAGGCTGCCATGCGCCGTGGAGGCAGAGCTGAAAGGGCCCCAGCGTCATCCATCTCTCCACGTCCCCAAGCCCTGAAGACTAGGCTGCTTTCCTGTTTTTCCTTTGAAGGGAGAGAGGAGACCTGAGATCCTCCCCAGGCTGGGCTGGGAGTCCTGAGGGGTTGGGTGGAGGACTGCTGTCTCTCAGTGCTCCTCNCATCTCTCCACGTCCCCAAACCCTGAAGACTAGGCTGCTTTCCTGTTTTTCCTTTGAAGGGAGAGAGGAGACCTGAGATCCTCCCCAGGCTGGGCTGGGAGTCCTGAGGGGTTGGGTGGAGGACTGCTGTCTCTCAGTGCTCCTCCCCATCATCTAGAGGATGCAGGGCATGGGGTGGAGGCCCCCACTTAACAGCCAGAGCAGTTCCCAGCGCTTGGGTCTAAGTAGGTCCCTGTATTTCTGAGTGCACATTTCCTGAGCACCAGCCACATACCTGGACCTGTGTTGAGTGCTTCCCCAAAGTACCTCCCTGAATCCTACATGGCAGAGGCTGCTGGCTGCTGCCCAGTACCCATTCTGCCATCAAGCCTTTAGTAATAGAAACCCCCCTCTCCAGGGTTTTAATGAGGCACACGGCTGCCAGACTAAATACTACATTTCCCAGTATCCCTTGCAACCAAAGCAGGTCATGTGGTCAGTTCTGGCCAATGGGATGTGAGAGAGGTGATCCAAGCGCTGTCCAGCTCTCCCCGAAAGAGGAGGAGCAGTCTCCACCTCCTGGGTCCTCCCAACACAGGAAACAATTGGGAGGGGAAGATGGTGGCCATCTTCCACCTTTTGGATGGAGGCAATCCCCTATGGAATGAGAGAGACAAAAAGTGCCTAGGCCCTGGACCAGCTCCCAGCACAGAGCCCCGTAGACCGGCCTGAGAAGGGAGTCAGCCTTTCTCTCCGTGAGCTGCTGTCCCCAGGGTTCTGCTAGAGCAGCCGGACTGCATCCTACCAGGAGACGCAGAGGCTCCCAGAGGGAGGTCCATGTCCGCTGGAGAGCGATGAAGCTGAGACCTGAACCCAGGACGGGGAGGAGTTGACCTGGAGCCTCGGCTCAAGCTGCTGGGCTGTACATACTGCTGCACACAGCAGGTGCTCAGTACATGATTTCCAGGCAGATGGATGAATAAATGAATGGGATGCTTTCCAGGGAGGATCTAACACTGGGAGACCTGATGGCGCTGGGCCCTAAATGCTGGTCAGTTTTCCCGATAGGGGCTGCAGCACTTACTTCTAATCTCTATGCCCAACATCCAAAGATGATCACTGTGGCGATGTCCTCCAGTTTATAAAACAGCTGCTTTACATTCATTGTCACCTTTAACTGTGACCCCCTCCTGTGAGGTCAGTGGGGAAGCATTGTTATTATTCCCATTATAGGCAAGCAAACAATCTCTGCACAGTTTAACTGCTTCACACGTGGCAGGTCTTCTCATTTCTTTAACAATGTTTTCTTACAAATATGCGACCATTAACAACTTTTAAAATATCATTGTGAAAGAGGAGTAGGATGTGAGAGTGCACAGGAGAAGCCCACGTGGGGGACCCCCCCAGGAAACCAGCAGCCCTTGGACTTGATGATGACACTGAGACATCTCTTCCCCTCTCTGGCACCTGTTTCCCTTGGTGTAAAATGAGGGAGTTGGAGAAGATGGTTCCCCTCTCCCTATTCCCATGCCAGTTTCTGCTGCTCTGTAACCCTGGGGTGGGAAGTGGCCAGGGTCCCTGCCACTGAGGGTAGAAGTAGCCCCACAGATGGATGGCAGCATGGCTTTGAGTTTGGGTCACATGTCAGTTCTCTGAGACTCAGTGTCCTCATCTGTTAAATAGGAATGATAGTAAAAGTAAGGACAGTGTTCATAGGATTGTCATGTCAGTTACATGGGTTTAAACCTTCAGCACCTGCCTAAGTACTCAGTTCATGCTATGGATATTATGATTATTGATTGTTGGTTATCACCAATAGTATTATTAATCATTATCATGAAGGGCTAATGAGCATTTACAGGTGACTGCAAGAGAAAGCAGCATGTCCAAATGCTTAGCAATGGCAGTTTTGTTGGAAGGCCAAGGGCTGTGGGCTTGGTTCCATGTCCCTTGGGTGCCTCTTCAGGGCCTGTGGGTTCCCAGTCTGGGCACTGTAACCTGTGGTCACCTTCTCTCTGTGTTAATTTTTCCCATCAGCTTCACTTGGGCTGGTCAACTACATTAAGAATGGAAATTCCCAGTCTCGGTATGGAAAAAGCTCTCAAAGTTGACTCAGCCGATCCTTTTCCTGAGTCATGGCTCTGTACACACACAGACACACCCTATCTGTCCTTGAATACCTCCCCAGGTAGGATACTCACTACCTACAAGGTTCCCCTGACAATTAGACAGTTCACCTTGTGAGGCTAAACACTCTCTGGGTGACCTCCCCTGGTTCTGCCTTCTGGGTCTTCTCAGAGTAAGTCCACACCCTCCGCCCCAACTCGTCCCTCAGGCACCAGGAACAGAGGCCAGTAAATCATCTCCTCCCCAACGGACGCCTCCCCAGCGCCTTGATCACACTAGTGGAGCAGAAAAGAGGGTGTGTTTGCACACAGCTCTGGCTCAGGGGGTCAGGTGATAGAGTCCTGCAGACAGCTAAGAGAGCCACGCTGGCCTGCAGCGCCAGCCTGCCTGCTCACCACCAGCCCAGGTCCTCTCCTCCTGTTGGCCTGGCTATTTCCCTTTCTACCAGAACAGCAGGCAGAGAAAAGGCAAAGATTTGCCTGAAGCAAACACATCAAATCCTTCCGCAAACACGCATTCCCCAGAACACTGACTCCAAAGATAACCAGAAAGAAGAGGCTTACTCGATTAGATTTCTTTGGGGCCTGTCACCTAATTTTTGCACATCTTAGCCTGAGGTCCCTGTAGTGTTTGTACATTTTTCCAAGCTATTCACAGGCAGTGACTATACACTCTTATCTATGGAGACCCTTGTCAGTTACACTGCTGAGGCCAGTGGTCCTGCAGTTAGCTCTCCTGTTTCAACCCCCTTGTTCCCCAGTGCCTTAAAATGGCAACCCACTCCAGTATTTTGCCTGGAAAATCCTATGGATGGAGAAGCCGGGCAGGCTACCATCCATGGATGCAAAGAGTCAGACACGACAGAACAACTTTATTTTTTTCTTTCTTTCTTTGTCTGTCTACAAGTTACTTTGCCTCACCTGGCCTCAGTTTCTCCATCTATAAAATGGCAACAATAATTGTCTCTACTTCTTAAAGAGTTTTTCTGAGTATCCAGTCAGGTCAGCTATCTGAAACCTCATATCCAGTCCCAGGGACACCACTGATCTTTCATAAGTATTAGAAACAATTAACTCTCACCTTGAAGGTGACCTTGGTACACTGGTAAAATTGGCCAGAATTAGGTGTGATGAGGGGCTTCTCTGGTAGCTCAGTGGGTAAATAATCTGCCTGCAATGCAGGAGACCTGGGTTCGATCCCAGGGTCAGGAAGACTCCCTAGAGAAGGAAATGGCGATCCACTCAAGTATTCTTGCCTGGAAGATCCCATGGACAGAGAAGCCTGGTGGATTACAGTCCATGGGGTCGCAAGAGTAACTGGAAAAGGTCAGTTTTCATTCCAATTCCAAAGAAAGGCAATGCCAAAGAATGCTCAAACTACCACACAATTGCACTCATCTCACATGCTAGTAAAGTAATGCTCAAAATTCTCCAAGCCAGACTTCAGCAATACGTGAACCATGGACTCCCCGATGTTCAAGCTGGTTTTAGAAAAGGCAGAGGAACCAGAGATCAAATTGCCAACATCTGCTGGATCATGGCAAAAGCAAGAGAGTTCCAAAAAACCATCTATTTCTGCTTTATTGACTATGCCAAAGCCTTTGACTGTGTGGATCACAATAAACTGGAAAATTCTGAAAGGGATGGGAATACCAGACCACCTAACCTGCCTCTTGAGAAATCTGTATGCAGGTCAGGAAGCAACAGTTAGAACTGGACATGGCACAACAGACTGGTTCCAAATAGGAAAAGGAGTACGTCAAGGCTGTATATTGTCACCTTGCTTATTTAACCTATATGCAGAGTACATCATGAGAAACACTGGACTGGAAGAAACACAAGCTGGAATCAAGATTGCC
>SJYV01049652.1:0-27190 GCA_006410875.1 Neotragus pygmaeus
GTCACGACAGCTCCGTCGCTGGGGCAGGCCTGGCGCCTAGTAGGTGTTCAAGCCATCTTTCTTGATAAACTGAGCTGCGATATCCTATTTGACACATCTGAAGAGAATCCTCTTCTTCCCCTCAAACTTAATTTCTCCCTCTGCCTTCATCACTTCTATTTATAACCTTGTTTTCCAAGGTTTGAAACCCTGAAGTCATCGTTGGTGACAGCTCGAGGATCCATCCGTTCACTCCGTCCTACACGTTGTAATAACTGTAATCTTCCTACAACCCAGCTCTGATTCTGTCAGTCCTCGTTCATAACACCTGGGGAGTTGTCCTTCACTTTCTGAAGCAAAGGCCCCTGCTCTTTGAGGTGGAAATTCTCCCCAGCGCTCAGATTTACCTGTGTTCTCCCTCCAGTGGGGGGATGGCTCCCCCCCCCGCCCACATCCCCCTGGGGTCCCTCCTATGAGGCACGGGGCCTCGCAGGCTCCTGCCGCACCCTGGACAGCCTGGCCTTTGGCACACACTCTTGTATTTTCTAGATAACTTCCTGCTTGGTGTTTCATCCTTTGAGGATAACGTTATCTGCATTTCAAAACAGCAGTAAAAATCAATTTGCACTCCTCCTTCCTCCACGGAGAATGGCAGGGGCTGTGCTTGCTCTCAACATTACCAACCTCTGGTGCAAAAGTAGGAGTGCCTCTTCTTCCTCTAAATAAACTCCCATGGGTTCCTGTCTCTCTTGGCTGGGGCTTGACACTCTCCCCCATTTGGTTTAGAATCTGGTGTCTTTGGAGTCAACTGCTAGAGATGTGTCTGATTTTCAGCCTTGTCACCCAGAGATAAACCCTCACATTGTTCAAGAATATCTTCCCCTCCCTCCTCCTCTCTGAGCAGGACCTGGATCATGGGCAGGAAGTGGGGCTCGGGTGTCCACCGTGTCTGGGTCCAAGGCAGCACAGGCTCCAACAACAAGGACCCATGGACTGCATCCCTCTTGGTCTTCCTGGTGCTGACACCCTCCTTCAGGAGCCTGACATTCTGGACCTTCTGCAGGGATCCTGTGGATATGTCAGGAGTTCCTGCAGCTGAGGGGCAGGGGGGACCCCACCAGGCCAGGCTGTCTTCTTGCAGAACTACCTGGGTCCTCCCAGAGCACCACACAGGGGTGGTCCTCCCAGAGCACCACACAGAGGCAGTCCTCCCAGAGTACCACACGGGAGCAGCAACCCTCTAATGGGTTTCTGATGTGGCAACTCTTACCCGTACTGGCAGAACCTCGCTGAATTTCTTGACTTTCTAATTCCTGCTCAATCATTCAACTTCTTTCCAGAATTCAGGAAATCTGCTTCTGTGTTCTCTCTGGATTCCTGCCTGCTCTCTGATCAGCCTTCCTGCTCTAGTTTGCTGTGCTAAGTCACTTCAGTTGTGTCCAACTCTTCACGACCCCATGGGCTGTATAGCCCACCAGGCTTCTCTGTCCATGGTATTTTTACTTGGAAATGCATGAGTGGGTTTTACTGGAGTGGGTTGCGATTTCCTTCTCCAGGGTATCTTCCCTACCCAGGGATCGAAGCTGCATCTCTTATGCCTCCTGCATTGGCAGGTGGGTTTTTCACCACTAGTGCCATAAATCTTGCCTCATCTGTATCACAGCCTGGCTTTTTAAAATCAGAGAATCTCACTGGATATATATATATGTAAATCTCACTGGCACACCAGAATGTCGCTAACCACTTTTGAATGTCTGTTTAAAGCTTAGAGCTGAGCAATCATCTTCCGGTTCTTAGATTCCTATTTTAGTGAAGGAGTGAGTGACTTGACTGCAGTGTGGGAGGAGGCAACCAGGTGTGGACCGTGGGGTTGCCAGACAAAATACAGGACGCTCAGTTAAATGTGAATTTCAGATAAACAACTGATAGATGTTTAGTGTAAGTATCACATCCAAATATTGCATAGATCATAATATCCTAGGTAAAACCGACTGTCTAACTGAAATTTAAGTTTAACTAGGTGTCATGTATTTAAATTTGGGGCTTCCCAGGTGACCCAGAGGTAAAGAATTTGTCTGCCAATGCAGGAGGTGCAGGAGACATAAGTTCGATCCACAAGCTGGCAAAATCCCCCGGAGGGAGAAATGGCAACCCACTCCAGCATTCTTGCCTGGGAAATCCCATGGACAGAGAAGCCTGGAGGGCTACAGTCCACGGGGTCACAGAGAGTCAGACACGACTCAGCGACTGAACAACAATACAGTAAGAACTCTGACTAGGAACAAGCATGTCTAGCCGCAGAGGATTCACCAGGAATTAAACACACCAGTTAATATTTTCAAAATTATGGTCTTTTTTATACTATACTGAACTATAAAAAGTGGAGCAGATATAGCAAAAATCCCGTTTGACAATATATTTACTGGAAGAGTAAGGCTATTTGTTATCATTTTAGATGATACAATATAGAAGTTAGCTTACACTCTAAAGTAAAATCATTCTATACCTCGTGTTTCTAAAATTAATTTACATATAATTCTATACTGTTGGATTCTTTCTTTTTTGTATTTGTGCCTTTCGCCAACTTTTAGGGTAAAAATTTACACTAAGGGAGTTTTCAGTTTAGAATTACTGTTGTTCATACAGTTTGATAGAGCAACTTGGAAATTATGATGAATAATCTTTTGATTTATGCTGTTATTAAAACATAAATGAGAATATCTATTTATGTCAAACACAGGAAATTCATAGATCAATTGATTTTTTGTGGCTGGGTAATAATGATAGAGGATTAGATGGTTGGATGGCATCACTGACTCAATGGACGTGAATCTGAGCAAACTCAGAGACAGTGAAGGCCAGGGAAGCCTGACGTGCTGCAGTCTGCATTCATGCACGCTCTGTCGCTTCAGTCCTGTCTGACTCTTTGTGACCCCATGGACTACAGCCTGCCAAGCTTCTTCTCTATCCGTGGGCTCCTTCAGGCAAGAATAGTGGAGTGGTTGCCGTGCCCTCCTCCAGGGGATCTTCCTGACCCAGGGACTGAACCGGCCTCTCCTATGTCTCCTGTATGAGCAGGTGGGTTCTCTACCGCTAGTGCCCCCTGGGAGCCCAATGCTGCAGTCTGTGAGGCTGCAAAGAGTCAGACACAGCTGAGCTGCTGAACAACAAGAAGAAATTCACAGCTTTTCAACTTTTCCTCTCAGTAATTCTGAGAGCTAATTAACTTTAGGACATGTTGGAGTTCTGCTGTTAAACACTTCAGTTTCCAGTTTTCCAGTTCAATGACATACTCATTGGTCTAGATTGTCAGGCTTTGCCTTGGTCATGGAAATAGATGGTTAAAATTCCTAATCTTTGGTGGGTCCTACACAGTAAGCCTGACAACAGAGTTTGACTTAGAAATCACATTGGGCTGTAACACTGAGACCTCCCGTAGACAGTAGACAGAAATTAATTTCAAATAATCCTTGAGCAAATAATAAAAAAGGCCACTTCTGGCCATTACCTACCTGGACAAATGTACCTTCAGAGACGAAGTGGTTAAGAGACATTTGATTCCATTAATTTTGATTTTTTTTACAGTTCTTTTTATTAACAAGATTTCTAAATATTAAAACTGATTTCGGATCTCAACTAGAAGGTTATAGCCAAGGGGAGCAAACTAGAACCTTTAGAATACCTAATAAGGTTATTTTGTAAGATTTTTTTTTTTTTCTGGTGTGGACCACTTTTAATTCAGTTTTTACTGAATTTGTTACAATATGGCTTCTGTTCCATGTTTTGGTCTTTTGGCTGTGAAGAATGTGGGAACTTAGCTCCTCGACCAGGGATCAAACCCACACCCCCTGCATTGGAAGAGAAAGTCTTAATCACTGGACCACCAGGAAAGTCTTCAGGTTATATTTTAAAGTTGAAGATCAAGATCAACAGTCACCGTTTATGGAAGCCTTATTAGCTGCCAGACATATACTCTATACTGGCTTCCCTGTTGGCTCATATGGCAAAGCGTCTGTGCAATTTGGGAGACCAGAGTCCGATCCCTGAGTTGGGAAGATCCCCTAGAGAAGGAAATGTCAACCCATTCCAGTACTCTTGCCTGGAAAATCCCATGGACAGAGGATGCTGGGAAGCTACCTTCAATGGGGTTGCAAAGAGTTGGACACAACTGAAAAACTTCACTTATACTCCATACACTTGAGATGCCTTATCTCTTTTAATTCTTAAAAAGATCTCAATGAGGTAGGTATCAGTATTATTATTCTATCCCCATGTTACAGGTTTATGGAGGTTTATTACCCAGTTCAGGTTCATACAGACAGGTAGCAGCAAATGAAGATATGAACCCATTCACTGTAGATTTCCTAGTTTTACTTGCTAAACACCATTTCCTACAACTTCTTTCCACTGATAACAGTTTCATGGTATCTCTGGTACTGTAGCCAGCTAGAAAAATAATACTTTAATACCCAAGAAGCACATTTAGATAGGTACATTCTTGCATAATTTCTAAATATTATTGCTACTCATTTTCCTTTTTCCTACAATATATAATAGGTTCCAAATTACCCACTGGATTAAAATTTGAACATGTCATAACCCTTTATGTATTCCTACATTGTACTTTGTCCTTTTAAAATATAGTTTTTGAGCTAATTATAAGTAATTTTTAATTATCTTTTAATTTCAACTAATTTCTTTTAGTCAAGAGCATTTCCTAGACAAAGCATTTTTCAGTTCTGATATCACCACAACTTTAACATTCAAAAGGTAATCACTATTTTATTGGATATGTAATGCAGAATTTTAACAAAAGAATTTCTCAACGTGGAGTTCTATGGATAGGATTCCCTGGCCACCAGGAAACATTCAAACTGTATGTGGACTTTTGCCCAGATATCTGAATGCACGCGATGCGGGTAATGTTAACGTGCTCATAGCTTTCATCATAATTTTAGAGTCCATGACTTCAAGTACTGAATGGGTTATGATATTAAACCAGCAGCTGGATTTAGATGCTTCTCTGTACTAGAGTTCCTGCCGAAGCTGGACACAGTCCTCGGGTTAAGAGTTAGCCGAAGCCCTTGGACAACTGCTGGGGCCATGGGTGGTGAGCTCCTGCTCAGAGGTGCTCAGAGGTGCCTGGGAGCCCTCTCTCATCCCTGGTGAAACTTCAGGATTTGAGGTTCACGACCCCTGACTTTGGAAAACTCATGCACACATGCCTGCTCAGTTGCTCAGTCGTGTGCGACCCCATGAACTGCAGCCCATCAGGCTCCTCTGTCTATGGGATTCTCCATGAAAGAATCCTGGAGCGGGTTGCCATTTCCTCCTCCGGGGGATCTTCCTGACCCAGGGATTAAACCTGCGTCTTCTGCTTGGCAGGTGGGTTCTTTACCACCGACTCACATGGGATGCCCATGGTAGACCCTGGGAATCTGTTATTCCTTTGAAAAACAAGGAAACCTTCAACCCAGGGATCCTCTCCCATATTCTCCATCTATCACCTATGCGTTGCTCCTGCACGCTGGCCATCCCCACCAGCCAACATCCAATGCCCCCGTGGTGTCTGCCCCTTCACTGAGTCACCTGGCAAAACCTCTAGCCTGGTGACATTGGGCTGCCTGCCTTCTCTTCTGGGGGTCTTGAACATGACTGAAGACAAAGCCCAAACAAAGCTACAGGTTCCTCCCTCCCGCCTTTAGTTTGTAATCACTCACCTCAGGTGGGCTCTCAGTCCTGCCCAAATCTCATATCCGACCTCCAGTTCTCAAACCCCCTCCCTACCATGGGATGGGTAAGCGCACACCTGCCCCTCAAGCCCTCAGCTTCCAAGGCTCTTGCCCCTCCCCTCAAACTCAATTGAGGAGCTGATGTTTATCTCAGCTAAAAGCAAAAACTGTCGCAGATCTTCCAAGACAGCTGTGTCTGTGCCAATCACCTCTGCTAATCCTTTTCTTCAAATTAATGAAGAGTCCCCATTTCCTTCAGTACCATTGAACCCACCCCTTCTTCCATATGTAAGATCCTTACCTAAATTTCTCCCTCTTTCTCCTGCACCACTAAGGTTTCATCCTTCTTCTGTGCCAATCCCACCAGCATTAAAACATGCTGTACAATCTCTCTTTATTTATTTTTTTTTTCTATTTCTTTTTTTTTATTTTACTTTACAATACTCTATTGGCTTTGCAAATATTAATTTATTTATTTTAATTGGAGGTCAATCTCTTATCTGAAATAAAACAAAGCAAGCAACCATACATACGCACTTGGACCCCACGTGCATGCCAAGTTGCTTCAGTCGTTTCTGACTCTTTGCGACCCCAAGGACTGTAGACTGCCAGGCTTCTCTGTCCATGGGATTTTCCAGGCAAGAATACTGGAGTGGGTTGCCTTTCCCTTCTCCAGGGCATCTTCCCAACCCAGGGATGGAACCCAGGTCTCCTGTGTTACAGGCATATTCTTTACAGTCTGAGCCACCAGTTCCACCCCACTTGACCCCACACGGACATCTAAACACTGTGCTATTTTCTTTTCCCTGCTCTTCTTAGAAAAAAAAATATTCAAGAAATGCTTAAAATGATAACAGTACCAAAAATATATTAATAATGATAGCAAAAACCTATGTCACCCAAACAGTTTTCAATAGTTTGCACATATTACCCTAATGACTCCACATAAGAATCCTATAATTATTAACAATAAAGAAAGAGTTATTTAGCATGACATTAACATTTAACATCCTCATTTAACATGTGACCAAACCAAGTCACAAAGAGGTTAACTGACTACTCCAAGGTCACATCAACCAGGACCCAGACGAGCTTAGGTTCAAACCAAGGTAGCTCATACTCTCAACCTTCTCTCTGAATTTTATCTACATTTAATTCCTGCATTTCTTCACTGATATTCTGGCGAATCTGATAAATCAGGATGTAGCACCCCACCCCCGAAAGCTCATGCTGTGAAATCCAATGGTTAATTCTCAGCTTTCCTTACACTAGTCCTGCAAGCCGCGTGGGACAATTGGGATTACTTCCTCTTTCCTTGGCTATTTTCTTCTCGATGTCAGAACACAGCATTGTCCTGGGTCTACTGGTTTGCTTGATTTCTCTGCTAGACCCTCTTCTCTGCAAAGGCTTTACAAGCTTTGGGGGGTTCTGCTCATCACCTCTGGTCTCTGGAGATTCTAACCTCATGGGATTCACATGCTGATGATTCTCACAGTTTTCTCCCACCTATGCACTTAGTGCCAGCTTCCAGTCTCCACTTGGATAGAAAATATTAGGTTGGCCAAAAAGTTTGTTTGGGTTTTTTGGTACCATCAAATGAACTTTTTGGCCAACCCAATAGTAACTCAAAATAGACAGGCCCCAAACTGTTTCCACTTACCCCTTCCTGCTGCCTCCCAACCTATCTATCTCCTGGAATCTCCCACCTTTCGAAATGAAAACCCTGTTCTTCCGGTCACTCAGGACAAACCCACTGCAATTGTCTTTACCTCTTCCCTGTTTTGAAAACCCTAAATTCAATTCCCCAGGACCTCCTACAGGCTCTGCCTTCAGTATACTCTAATTCACATGCACCACCCGGTCTGTGCCTCAGGGCCCTTGCACATCCAGTTTCCAGCGTCTCAAATACTCTTCGCTCTGCTGAATGACACCTACCTCTTGTATCAGTCTCCATTTAAAGGTCACGTCCATAGAAAAGCTTTCTGCACTGCCACGTGTAAAGTAGGACACCACTTCATCCTCCTGTTCCTTATCTTAGATTATTTTCTTCAGAACCCCTTATCTATCAGTGATTGTGTTTGTTTAATATTTCTTTCTTCTGACAATTATGCAAGCTCCAACAGAATAGAAACTGGCTGTTTTCTAATACCTGGCAAAGTGCCAGGTCCATGGTTGATGCTCCATAAGAAGTTGTCTGATAAACCTACACCATGATTTTGTGTAATACTGATTTTTAAAGAAGATCCCCAAATAAATATTTAGAAATTTTAAAATGTACATTCAACGAACATCCTTAAAAATCCCCGTCATGTCATTTCCAAATTTTGTTGCATGACATATCAACAGTAAGTCCACAGTTCCACTCAACTTTTCATATTTGGATTTTCTTTAACTGATGGTCAGAGTGTTTTAGTAAATCATATTTTGCTCTGAAATGGATAGTGTTTCTTACTTCTATGAAGCCATCATGCCTACAGCTGTAGATGTATCCAAACCAACCTGATAATTGAAAATACTAATCATATTTGAAGTGCAAAAGATGCTGTGTGGTTGATACTGTTCTACATGGACTTCACCTTCCTACTCATCAGTCATAGGCATCGCAAGCTTGCATTCAACTGGCATAGTCCACTTTCAAAAGAAGNTGAAGCCTGGCTTGGAGAATTTTGAGCATTACTTTACTAGCGTGTGAGATGAGTGCAATTGTGCGGTAGTTTGAGCATTCCTTGGCATTGCCTTTCTTTGGGATTGGAATGAAAACTGACCTTTTCCAGTCCTGTGGCCACTGCTGAGTTTTTCAAATTTGCTGGCATACAGAGTGCAGCACTTTCACAGCATCATCTTTTAGGATTTGAAAGCAGAAGATATTAAAAAGAGGTGGCAAGAATACACAGAAGAACTACACAAAAGAGATCTTAATGACCCTGATAATCATGATGGTGTGATAACTCACAAGAGCCAGACATCCTGGAATGCGAAGTCAAGTGGGCCTTAGTAAGCATCACTATGAACAAAGCTAGTGGAGGTGATAGAATTCCAGTTGAGCTATTTCAAATCCTAAAATACGATGCTGTGAAAGTGCTGCACTCAATATGCCAGCAAATCTGGAAAACTCAGCAGTGGCCACAGGATTGGAAAAGGTCAATTTTCATTCCAATCCCAAACAAAGGCAATGCCAAGAATGTTCAAACTACTACACAATTGCACTCATCTCACACACTACCAAAGTCAAAGTAAAAGTGACTCGGCCATGCCTGACTCTTTGTGACCCCAGCCCATGGAATTCTCGAGGCCAGAATACTGGAGTGGGTAGCCTTTCCCTTCTCCAGGGGATCTTCCCAACCCNACAATTGGGATTACTTCCTCTTTCCTTGGCTATTTTCTTCTCGATGTCAGAACACAGCATTGTCCTGGGTCTACTGGTTTGCTTGATTTCTCTGCTAGACCCTCTTCTCTGCAAAGGCTTTACAAGCTTTGGGGGGTTCTGCTCATCACCTCTGGTCTCTGGAGATTCTAACCTCATGGGATTCACATGCTGATGATTCTCACAGTTTTCTCCCACCTATGCACTGAGTGCCAGCTTCCAGTCTCCACTTGGATAGAAAATATTAGGTTGGCCAAAAAGTTTGTTTGGGTTTTTTGGTACCATCAAATGAACTTTTTGGCCAACCCAATAGTAACTCAAAATAGACAGGCCCCAAACTGTTTCCACTTACCCCTTCCTGCTGCCTCCCAACCTATCTATCTCCTGGAATCTCCCACCTTTCGAAATGAAAACCCTGTTCTTCCGGTCACTCAGGACAAACCCACTGCAATTGTCTTTACCTCTTCCCTGTTTTGAAAACCCTAAATTCAATTCCCCAGGACCTCCTACAGGCTCTGCCTTCAGTATACTCTAATTCACATGCACCACCCGGTCTGTGCCTCAGGGCCCTTGCACATCCAGTTTCCAGCGTCTCAAATACTCTTCGCTCTGCTGAATGACACCTACCTCTTGTATCAGTCTCCATTTAAAGGTCACGTCCATAGAAAAGCTTTCTGCACTGCCACGTGTAAAGTAGGACACCACTTCATCCTCCTGTTCCTTATCTTAGATTATTTTCTTCAGAACCCCTTATCTATCAGTGATTGTGTTTGTTTAATATTTCTTTCTTCTGACAATTATGCAAGCTCCAACAGAATAGAAACTGGCTGTTTTCTAATACCTGGCAAAGTGCCAGGTCCATGGTTGATGCTCCATAAGAAGTTGTCTGATAAACCTACACCATGATTTTGTGTAATACTGATTTTTAAAGAAGATCCCCAAATAAATATTTAGAAATTTTAAAATGTACATTCAACGAACATCCTTAAAAATCCCCGTCATGTCATTTCCAAATTTTGTTGCATGACATATCAACAGTAAGTCCACAGTTCCACTCAACTTTTCATATTTGGATTTTCTTTAACTGATGGTCAGAGTGTTTTAGTAAATCATATTTTACTCTGAAATGGATAGTGTTTCTTACTTCTATGAAGCCATCATGCCTACAGCTGTAGATGTATCCAAACCAACCTGATAATTGAAAATACTAATCATATTTGAAGTGCAAAAGATGCTGTGTGGTTGATACTGTTCTACATGGACTTCACCTTCCTACTCATCAGTCATAGGCATCGCAAGCTTGCATTCAACTGGCATAGTCCACTTTCAAAAGAAGCAAATATCAAAAGGAAATGAAAATGATACTCAAGTGCATTTTGTGTAACTCTTTTTTTCTTTAGTTTTTGTCAAGTCAATTGATAGGTTTTGGCAGGAAAGAGTTCTTTGAGAATACTAATAGAGTTCATTTTCACTCCTATAAGTAAAGTTGCTTTAGTTTTTGCCATATTTTTTTTCACTAGGCTTTTTGTTTATCTAAATATTGGTGGCCTCAGACAAACCAGAGACTAAATTACTGTGTTTTTTTTTTAAAGCCTTTCTGTGTGAGGAAATAGTACAGAATATTAAACACTTAACCAGCCCACAAATTAAAAAGGAAAAATATCTTAAAGTGCAAAGAAAAAAGGTACCTTTGAATCTTCAAAAATTCTCAAAAGTAACAGCAATGCTGAAGGTTAATGAAACAAAATGTCACATAGATTTATATAATCTATTTTCTGTCTTGATAAATATGAAGGTATCTTCAAAATACTATGCAATAAATTATACCTATTCTGTTAAAAATTCACATATATTATCATTTCTTTCTCAAATAAATGCAAGGATTAACAGTGAATTCTAAAAATCAGTTTATCATCTTTCTAATATATGGGACACAAAGCTGAGGTGGTAATGGATCCTCCATCAAGCAATGTAGAATTCAAACAGTTTGAGCTATCAGAAAAAGTGACAGAAAGGTAGATCATATTTTACAAAATAATGATTTCCTATGCATGGAAAGATTTATTCTTCCATACTTGTCACTTGCAGATGTGAATGATAATAAAGATGATTAGGTCAGATCAATATCACCTTCCATAGATGAACCACTGTGTTCTGTAGTATGCCTGCCACCCCATCATCCTGGATTTATCTCCATGCTCTGCCCAGGTGACAGGGATAACAGAACACAGGTCTAAAAGCTTCAGATGACAGTCACAAGCCAGAGAAAGTCACTCTGTTTACTGATAACATCACATTCTTCATCACGCCTACACACGCCATTGAAGAAAGACCTCTCATCATTGCCAAAGCCATCTCAAACTATGGCCTGATCAATGCAAGACATTTAGATAATGATGTAATAATATGTAAAGCTGTAACTGTGGAAGGTTCATTAAAAATGGAAATATAGTTGAAAGAGAAAGATGGGAAACGCATGAGGGAATAATTGCTTGGCTCCAGAGAGCTGAGAGAAATACAGATCACACAAACACACACACGTGCACACACAGGGAGCAGGAACAAGGTCAAGATGTGGTGAAGAGATTCTGCTGGGACTGGCTCGCAGCACCGTCTCCCACGTCTGATTCTAAAGCAGAGGCAAGTTCCTCAAGTCCAGCCCCATCCCCCCACCTTTCATGACCTTGATTTCAGACACAAGGAAATCTGATCACAGAGTCTCCCAGCCCTGAGTCCTTCTGACCAAAGTGAAGCCTCACACACTGTGGCCCCTGGTACTGCCCCATCCTTCCCTTTGCTACATGCATCTGCGTTGTGAGGCAATTTTGAAAAATTTAAAAATAAATTAAAAATAAATAAGTGAATCAAATAAAATGAAAAAAAAGTCAGCGAGTCACATGATCTAGGAAGACAGATGAGTAGGGGGAGAGGTAGCTAGTCATTCCGCTCCTGCCTAGGAGCAGGCCACAGGGCAAGTCCCTGCCTCCCAGGGGCATCATTTCGAGAAGGATTGAAATCAATCTGCCCTCCCTGGGTTTTGAACTTGCCCCCACCTCCCCCCACACAAAGAACGAGCATCACGTGCTGAAAACTTTCTGAGGACAACCAATCAGGGTCGTGGCTGATACTTTCATTCCATATTTCTTCCAAACACTTCATGTTTTATGCTTTCTTTCCCCCTTTCCTTTAGGAGAGTTTTAAAAGTTGGTGGACCACAACGACATTTCTCTTTGGACTCCAAGACTTTAACTTCAGCACTGCATTTCTCTTCTCCGCTACCAAGACCTGCTGCACAAAGGTCAACTTTGACTTTGATTTGGAGATCCTTCCACATTGTTTCAAACACCCCAAGCCTAGCAAACCATGGCGAGTTTGGGAAAGAGACTCACACTCTTTCTATATTATCATTACAGTGTTAAAAATTTCTCTCTATATATTATCATAGTGTTCAAAATTATGAATGTTGTTGAGTAAAATATTACTAAAAATGAAGTAAGAAAGAAGCTATAAAGTCACCTGTGCTCTTAGTGAATGGACTCAAAAAGCAGCAAATAATAAGCTCCTGCAGGAGACCTACTGCCTCTAAGTCGTTTAAAGAATATATTATAGACTCTTGAACTATCCCACTGGGTAATCAACTAGTGTATCACCTTCTTTACAATAATATAATTAATTTTTTCAAGGGCTTTTTCAAAATAAGTATGTAACACCTACGAATTGTCCCCAATATTTTATTTTATTTTATTGAAGGATAACTGCTTTACAATATTGTGTTTGTTTCTGCCATATGTGAAGTGAATCAGCCACAGGTATATCTATGTCCCCTGTCCCTAAGGTTTAAATCTAACAACTTTATTAAAAATCTAAATTGACATTGGCTTGTCATTACTCTCTATAAAAATAGGGTGGTCTTTAATACTACCTAGTTTCTTTTTAATGAGCTGACAAATATTTTTATAAATATTTTCCTGAATTTTTTTCCTAAAAGATAAATCTGAGGCACACTGATCTCTAGTTTCCAGAATTAAATTCTCTGTGTGTGTGCTTGTGAAAACTGGGTATTTGCCAAGGTTCCACTTCACCAGAAAATCTTCTTCTCTTTCACATTTCTGAAAAAAATTTTTTTTCTCTTTCTGTTTCCCCCTTCCCATCCCTTCTTTACACAAATCTGCAGGTTTCCGTAGACCCTCTGGGGGGAGCAAGAGAAGGCAAAAGAGATCATACTTGAAACTAGAAGGATTTGCATTTTCCAGAAGAAGGGAAAGGGTCTTTTCTGTTGGGAAGAGAGTCTGCAGAAAAAGCAAAGTAGCCCCAAATGGCACAAAACCCCCCATAACGGCAGAGCGCTGGACCACACAAAAGGCAAAGCGGAGAAGGGAAGAGGTGGGGTCTGCGACTCAGGGTGGCATAAACCTGCAGAGTCTCTTATTTCAGAGCGTGGACTTGGACTTCATTCTAGAGGCAGTAGAGCAGACCTCTGTAGCTTATGAGTAGCGCATAAGCTACTGAGAAGGCGAATGCCAAGACGGAGTTGGTTTTGACCATAGTGTTTTTGAGACACAGGGAAAAGAAGGCCCAGAACCCAGAGCTGGGGCCAGTGGGACCTCCCATAGGCTCTGCATCTCTCCAGGTAAGTGATGACAAGGGTCTGCATTAAGGGGGGAGTAGAGGGGCTCGAGCCGGAGGTCTGGATGACGGGGTGTCAGAGATAAAGCCAATGGCCAATGCTGTGATTCGGGAGGAAGAGGAGGAGACTTGACAACTCAGCCCAGGTTTTTGCTTAGGAAGTAAAAGGGTTGCAGAGGGTACAGATCTGAAGAGCCAGAACAGATTTAGGATCTTTGGAGATAAGATATAAGGCTTCCGAGGTGTCTGGAACGATTATCCTATATATGCAAACGTGGCGAGGAGCCTGGCATTGGCTTATAAGCTGGGCAGGTAAGCAGACAGCAGCAGGGAGTTCTGATCAGCAAAGATCAAGGTGCTCACCCAGGACAGGATTCCAGCCTCCAAGAAAGGATGCGATTCACCAGAGCAGAGCAAGCACCTGGGCGCTGGGGCGCTGAACCAACACAGTGTTTTCTAGGGGAGCTCAGGCCCTGGATTCAACTTACTATTGAACCCTATAAATGTGACTGACACCGTCTTCCTGGTTTCTGACTCCAGTGTCTGGAGGGGATAAACCTGTTGAAGAGGACAGAAGGGACTCTGGACAAGCCTGAGGAATCTTTTTCTCATGTTCTATGCCAAATAGGACCTCTATGCCAGTTCGGCTTCCCTGGTGTCTCAGACGGCAAACAGTCTGCCTACAGTGTGGGAGACCCAGGTTCAATCCCTTGGAAGGGAAGATCCCCTGGAGAAGGGGATGGCCTGGACAGAGGAGTATTCTTGCCTGGAAAATGCAGGACAGAGGAGTCTGGCAAGCTACAGTCCATGGAGTCACAAAGAGTTGGACATGACTGAGCAACTTTACATGTTTGTATGCCAAATACCAAGAAGATCCAAAACAACAGTAAAGAATAATGCCCAAACCCCTTTACAGGTGGGTTTCCCATCGGACTGAAATCCTGCTACATGACACCTAGGTAACCCACCCTCCCGTGCGGTGTTCTCCAGATTATAGCCCACCCATCATTCACCAGGGGTTCCCAGGTGGCGCTAGTGGTAACGAATCCACCTGCCAATGCAGGAGACACAAGAGACGCGGGTTCAATTCCTGGGTAAGGAAGATCCCCTGGAGTAGGAAACAGCACCCCACTCTAGTATCCTTGATTGGAAAATTCCATGGGCAGAGGATCCAGGCAGACTACAGTCCATGGGGTTTCAAGGAGTCAGACACAACAGAAGCGACAACAATTATTTACCACCTGTAACCACTTGAAACCCACTTGGGAAAATCTTAAAGAGCACGCATTAGGAGTTGATCACGTGTTCTTTTTGTCGTCTAAATTTGCTAAAGAGACTGTCTCTATGGACTGAAAAGATCATTAAAATGAAATATGCCCTCTGCTTTCCTGAATCACCTAACAAATATTTGAGCATATTTCCCTTTGCTTCTCTTTTCTTAATAATGATGAAAAAACTAAACGGTGTCCATCCCAACAGGGTTGGGGGCACACCAGGTTACTGGCAGGAGAGAATTCTGGCTTCCCTGAAAAGACGAAATGCCCCAGGCTTCTCAGCCTGAGGGCAGCCTGCCATTGCCACCACAGTGCACCATTGACCGTGGGGAGGGTAACAGGATGGGGAGAAGTATAGTTGGCCCATTGTTTACAAGGAACTCCAGACATCCTCATTGGCTGGATATTAATTGAAAGAAACCATTTGTGTTGTGGTTAAAATAGTTTGCTTCTTAAATTTGCTAAGGAATGGGTGTTGAATTTCTCAAAAAAAAAAAAAAAAAAAAAACCCTTCAAAGCCAAGTTTAATTTTTCCAGCTTTCAACCTAAGGACACATTATCCTCTTTTTCTAAAGAGTGAAAGCCTTAAATAGAAATCAAAGTCTGAAACACAAGAACTGACCCCCTTTGCCTGAACTGGTGTTTAACAAGAGCCGACACTAGGCATTTCCCTTCTTCTGAGAAACTGGTTCGAAGGTCAAGCTTAATGGAAGTCTTCAGAAGCTCTATTTTCCCTTGCAGGCTTAATGAACGGCTCAGAGCTTGACCCAATAAAATCTAGATTATGAAGCAATCGCAGATGTTGAAGGAACCTCCATTTTCCCCTTTAAAATAATTGTCTGTAGGAGATCAAAAAACAGTGCCCTCATATTTCATTAAAATATTCCATAAACACGTCCACACGTACATATACACCTTTTATTTTCAATGACCATAAAGATTTAACTGTAAATTTTTTACTAAGTCTGAGCTACCATTATGGGTATTGATAGTACCCAATGATTAAAACATTCGATGATTAGAACATACAATACTTGATACATCATTATTAAAGATAAAACATTTTTATTTAAAAAGGACCCTTTAATGAGATGGATGTAGGGTTTAAAAAATTAAGTGATGACTCCATGAATTAACATTTATTTTGCTAGAATGACATAGGTCAGGAGCAATTTTTCTATTTTGGGCTTTAATAGTTGTCAATTTTGAGAAACCCTGTTCACATAAATATACGGTAAGGTTCCAGATGAATGCAAGATTGGCCTTTCTTTGTAAAGAAGGTGGAGATACACTGTGAAAGGAAATTAGAAAGGAGAGTAGGTGAAGGGTAGAGCGATGCTGGTGAAGAAGAGCACAGAGAAATAGATGTCTTGGAAGGCTCAGTGTGCCTCACTTTAATCGGGACACACAGCCTCAGCCAAAAAGTCACCAGTCAGGACTTGGGGGGTACGACTCCTATCCTCAACCCCAGAAAGCCTCAGGACAACAAAGAGAGTCCTGCCGCTGCTTTCTGGGTGTGTCTTACTTTCTCTCTCCAGCCCGCTCCCAAGGACTCAGATCCTTGTTCTTCCAGACAGCTTAGCCCCAGACTCTTCATCAGGGGTGCAAACGCCACAACAATGGGTGAGAAATACCCAGACCTTTTAATGACATAGGATGAAAATGCTTGGGCTATACCAACCTTCAGATCAGGGCTTCTTAGACTGAAATGCAAACTGCATCACCGGAAATCTTGTTAAAATGTAGATTCTGGTGGACAGGTGTGGGTGGGGTCTGGGATTCTGCATGTCTACAGGGCTTTGCTTGGGAGACACTTTGACTGTACAGAATGGTTTGACCTCCACCTCCATGCTGGCCAGCTGAATTGTAAGAAGCAGGCATGACTAAATCCCCAAAGAGCATGAAACGCCCACCTCCACAATGAGGAGGCTCAGGCTACAGGGGAATGCTTTGGCTGAAACTAATCAGAGAAACTGGTTGTGGTGGAGTGTGACGTCAGAGCTGCTGGAGGTCAAGGGTAGGCATAGAGGGGACAAGAGAGGAAATAATAAGGCCTTGAACAAATCTAAGTGATTCTGGACCAATACACTCAGATGACCTTGGCTGGCTGAGAAAGGCGGATTTGGTTGGGATTTGGTTAAGCGGTAAAGAATCCACCTGCAGTGCAGGAATTGTAAGAGACGTGGTTCGATCCCTGGGACGGAAGATCCCTTGGAAGAGGAAATGGCAACCCACTCCAGTATTTTGGCCTGGGAAGTCCCATGGACAGAAGAGCCTGGCAGGCTACAGTCCGTAGGGTCGCAAACAGTCAGACACGACTGAAGAGACTTTGCATGCATGGCACTCATGTTTTCACAAATTCATACTACAACATTTTGAAACATGAGTTTAAATTTTGTTAATTATATGATCAACTCTACTGAACACTTGGCTTCCTAAATTCAGACTTTGATCAAATAAGACAAAACTCTAAGACAGCTAAAGTCAAATGATTCAGCTGCCTTATTATGCCACTAATCTAACAATACAATAAAAAGCACAAGTGCAAGGTGAAATATGATTAACATCTTAATGTCATAGCTTGATTTCTAACATCTGCAATAAATCGGATGTGATATTTGAGAGAAGTTTCTTACTATACATCAGTGATTCACTTTAATGTGCACAGAAATCATCTTATGTTATGCTAAGTTGCTTTAGTCATGTCCAGTTCTTTGCAACCTTATGGACTGTAGCCCGCCAGGCCCCTCTGTCCATGGGGATTCTCCAGGCAAGAATACCAGAGTGGGTTTCCTTCTCCAAAGCATCTTGGTGTCTTGCAAATACAGATATTTATCCAGTAAATGCATTTCTAACCAGCATCTAGTTCCTGGACTACAGTTTGGATAACAAGGCTCTAGAGAAGGAGCTAGAAAGTGTCAATTTTGGTCACTCTAGCATCTGTAATTTTTAAGTACCAAGATATATTCCAATATAAATTTCAAAAGGTGAGATTGAATGTTTTATGGCAATGATATTGACACTGAAGGAATGAAACAGGAAGACAGTGAGTCTCATTTTTGGGAAATGACTCCATCCCGTAAGTCAGTATGTCCAATTTATCAAAGCACCAGTGATTCATTACATGATGTTGATTGGGTGATATGTTTAATGGCTTATGAGTGAAACTACTTTTTCATTTGAAATCTCATTTTTCATAACCTACACGTGCATGTGGGGGCTTCCCTGATAACTCCGTTGGTAAAGAATCTGCCTGCAATTCAGGAGACCGTGGTTTGATTTCTGGGTCAGGAAGATCTGCTGGAGAAGGGATAGGCTACCCACTCTAGTATTCTTGGGCTTCCCTTGTGGCTCAGCTGGTAAAGAACCCACCTGCAATGCAGGAGACCTAGGTTCGATCCCTGGATTGGGAAGATCCTTGGAGAAGGAAAAGGCTAGCCACTCNTAGGCTACCCACTCTAGTATTCTTGGGCTTCCCTTGTGGCTCAGCTGGTAAAGAACCCACCTGCAATGCAGGAGACCTAGGTTCGATCCCTGGATTGGGAAGATCCCTGGAGAAGGAAAAGGCTAGCCACTCCAGTATTCTGGCCTGGAGAATTCCATGGACTACAGTCCATGGGGTCACAGAGTCAGACATGACTGAGTGACTTTCACTTTCACATATGCATGCATGCTAAGCTACTTCAGTTGTGTCTGACTCTTTGTGACCCTATAGACTGTAGCCCACCAGGCTCCTCTGTCCATGGAGTTCTCCAGGCCAGTATACTGGAGTGGGTTGCGATGCCCTCCTCCAGGAGACTCCTACAAGCCAGGAAAGATCTTTCTTCCAGGCAGGTTTGGTTTCCCCCAAGACCTCTTTTCTTGGCTTGCTGATGGCCGTCCTGTCTCTGTGTCCTCATGTGACTCTTTCTCCTATAAGGGCCCCACCCTGATGCGTTCATCAGCTTAATCACCTTTTAAAGACCTTCTCTCCAGGTATGGTCCCATTCTCAGTCCTGGGGGTTGGGACTGCAACATATGAGTTTGGGAAGACGCATTTCAGTCCATAATAGCCATTGTTCAGTCGCTCAGTTGTGTATGACTCTTTGCTATCCTATGGCCTGCAGAATGCCAGGCTTCCCTATCCTTCACTATCTCCTGGAATTCACTCAAATTCATGTTCATTGAGTCAGTGATGCTATCTAATCATCTCATCCTCTCTGCCCCCTTTTTCTCTTGTCTTCAATCTTTCCCAGCATCAGGGTCTTTTCCAATGAGTCAGTTCCTTGCGTCAGGTGGCCAAAGTATTGGAACTTCAGCTTCAGCATCAGTTCTTCCAATGAATATTCAGGGTTGATTTCCTTTAGGAGTGACTGGTTTGATCTCCTTGCTGTCCAGAGGACTCTCAAGAGTCTTCTCCAGAACCACAATTCAAAAGCATCAGTTCTTCAGTGCTCAGCCTTCTTTACAGCTGGTCACTGAGATGGTAAAGAATCTGCCTTCAATGCAGGAGACCCAGGTGTGATCCCTGAGTCAGGAAAACTCCCTGGAGAAGGGCATGGTAACCCACTCCAGTATTCTTGCCTGAAGAATTCCATGAACAGAAGACCCTTGTAGACTATAGTACATGCAGTCGCAAAGAGTCAGACATGACTGAGTGACTAACACATTCACTTCACTTTTCAGTCTTCTTGAGCAAGTCTGAATGCAGTGCACTCTAGAGCGATTCACCATGCACCATTTATGAGAGATGCAGACAGAAGGAAGGGGAGCCCTGGAGGGCAGTCAAGAAGGAGAGAGGAAGGAGGTCAGAGGGGGATGGAGCAGGGCAGAGTGGCCGGGGCCCCGCACTCCCAGAGTTCTGTGGAGGCCCCAGCAAACACCTACTTCTCTGGGCTGTGCTCCCAAGTTCCTGCCATGGCCCCAAAGCAGCTTTTGTATCCAGCACCGTGATCTGGTTTTCAATGAGACCTGCCTGGCCGGGGCTGCTGAAACAGCTTCCTGTCTCTTCACCCTCCTCTGGAAACTGACAACAAGCTCCTATTGACTGAGATAACCAGAGTGCATTTTTATTCCTTGTAATTTGTAAGTCCTTGCTGCAGTGAGTAAATGAATGTTGCATACAAGCGCTTTAGAACATTGCACGGCTTGAATGATCCATATATTCAGAGTTGTACATAGAGTCTCATATATTGCAGGCTTTGCCTTCATTTTTTTTTTTAATCAGGGTATAATTGCTTTACACTGTTGTGTTGGTTTCTGCTGTATAGCACAGGGAGTCAGCTATATGCTTACACATATCCCCTCCCTCCTGGACCTCTCCAGCACCAATCCCACCGGTCTAGGTCATCACAGAGTACAGAGCGGAGCTCCTTGTGCTATACAACACTTTCCCACAAGCTATCTGCTTTACACATGGTTGTGGATATATGTCTGTGTTCCTCTCTCAATTCATCCCCCTCTCTGGGTCCACACATCTGTTCTCTATGACTAAGCCTCTATTTCTGTCCTGCAAATAGCTTATCTGCAACGTTTCTTTAGATTCCACATACACGTGTTAATATACAATATTTGTTTTTCTCTTCCTGACTTATTTCAGTTAGGAAAAACACTCTTTGACATCAATCACAGCAAGAAGATCTTTTCTGACCCACCTCCAAGAGCAATGTCTTCATTTTTATTAAAGCAACATGCTCAGGCATTCAGTCATGGCTGACTCTTTGCAAACCCTTGGACTGTAGGACGCCAGGCTCCACTGTCCATGGGATTCTCCAGGCAAGAACACTGGAGGGGTTGCCATTTCCTCCTCCAGGGGATCTTCCTGACCCAGGGATTGAACCTGAGTCTCTTGCATTGGTAGGTAATTCTTTACTGCTGAGCCACCTGGGAAGCCCCATTAAAGCAACAGTGTAGGGTAATCAAACAGAAACTCCTTTCCTTTCCAATGGATACACATGAAAATTTATAGTTACCCAGGGTTCGCAGTTACTTACACAGACCAGGTCTAGTCTGTGTGTGTGTGAGCACACACTGCTTCACAGACATGCCCAGATTCTGTGTTCCTAATGACCCCTTTGACAATAATAGCAATACTGTCTGTTACTTTCAAGCTGACTTATGGTGAATTTAAATTTGTTTATGCTTCAATCATCTTCAAAACAAAGCCTGGCAAATATCTCAGAAACTCCCTGCAGAAACATTTCAGTTTATCTAAGAGAGTCCATGTTTTACATTTTCTTTTTTAAAGTCAGAAGCATTTTTACTGCAGTAGAGATGTTAATTGGCACTTATCTTAATGAGTTCTCTTCTGATATGAAATAGCCTGGCTTGAAATACAGCAGGCTGGTTTTTTGTTTTTTTGTCAGGAAGAGAGGAATAGGAGTTTGGTTGGTTCCCGTGAGAAATGAGATGCTTTTTCTTTTCTGTCTGCTTGCGTTGTGCTGGTTGCAAGCTTTCTGAGTTAGGACCTTTGCGGTCTTGAGTTACTGCCTTCATCTTCAGTGTGAGAGAAAACTAACCCCAGCGGAAGTGATGAACTAGAACTCTGGCTCTAAAAGGAAAAACCACAGTAGGAGCTCCCGAGGTTATTAAAATAGAATTAAGTAGTAGCTGGAATAACCAGTCACTAAGGGCAATTTTCAATAAAACTGGAGCAGACAGTTTTTATTTAAATTTGATTTATTTTTAAGTTCAAATGCTTTTAAAAGAGATTATTTCCTATTTATTTCCTAGTTAACATTCCTACCTCATCACTTCTGAGCAAACGTTTCCAGTGTCAAGAATGGTGCTGGCTGACTATTGGCACTCAATTTGTCATTGTCGTTCAGTCAGCAAGTCGTGTCTGACTCTAATCCTGTGGACTGCAGCACGCCAGGCTCCCCTGTCTTTCACCATCTCCCAGAGTTTGTTCAAATTCATGTCCATTGAGTCGGCGATGCTATCTAACCATCTCATCCTCTGCCACCCCCTGCTCCTTTTGCCTTCCATCTTTCCCAGCATCATGGTTTTTTTCCAATGAGTCGGTTCTTCACATCAGGTGGCCAACGTGTTGGAGCTTCTACCTTACCATTAGTCCTTCCAGTGAATATTCAGGGTTGATTTTCTTTAGGATTGACTAGTTTGATCTCTTTACCATCCAAGGGATTCTCTAGAGTCTTCTCCAGAACCATAATTAGAAAGCATGGGCCTTAAGCGCTCAACCTTCTTTATGGCCCAACTCTCACATCTGTACATCAACTACTGGAAAAACCATAGTTTTGACTACATGGACTTTTGTCAGCAAAGTGATGTCTCTGCTTTTTTTTAAAGACATTGTCTAGGTTTGGTACTCAATAAATATTTACTAAATGACTGAATAGATGAATGAAAATATATCAAACTTATTACCAGTAGGCAGTATTTCTCAAATATGAATAATGATTTGTGTCATCTAATTGAAGAAGCTCCTTCACATTTGTGATTTTAACTCTGAGTCTTATAGCTAATATATTAGCTAATATATGATCATAATATATGATTATTTTATTCAATCATAAGATTAAATATATATGCATAACCATATATTATGTATATTAAATGCATAAATGAATCACTTTGCTATATACCTAAAACTAATACAACACTGTTAATCAACTATGTTTTAATATAAACAAATTAAAAAAAATGCAAACAAGAGATTAAAGAGCTCAGATTAAGTGACATAATTGGCAAGGAGGAAATGGTATGACTTCCCTGGTGGCTCAGTGGTAACGAATCTACCTGTTAATGCAGGAGACGAGGGTTGATCCCTGGGTCAGGAAGATCCCCTGGAGAAAGAAATGGCAATCCACTCCAGTATTCTTGCCCAGGAAATCCCATGGACAGAGCAGCCTGGTGGGCTACAGTCCATGGAGTCTCAAAAGAGTCAGACATGACTTAGCTGCTAAAAACAATAACAAATAAATGGTACTGGACGCTGAGTATGTTCTCCTTGCAACAGAGCTTCAGAACTTCCTACAAAGTTGCGGAAGGCTCTGTTTTGCAAGGGGTCCTGGTCGAGATACTTGGAATCATTTCCATTCATTCTTCCTTCCAGTGTCTGCATCTGCTGCTCTTCCATATGANCTCCTTGCAATAGAGCTTCAGAACTTCCTACAAAGTTGCGGAAGGCTCTGTTTTGCAAGGGGTCCTGGTCGAGATACTTGGAGTCATTTCCATTCATTCTTCCTTCCAGTGTCTGCATCTGCTGCTTTTCCATATGACTTGGTTTCTGTCTACTGATAGTGCCTGGGCAGCCTTTAGCAGGCTGTTTTTGTTTTTGTTTTGTTTTTTTTTTTCTTCTTCTTTTTATTGTGGGAAAATCAGCAGAACAGAAAATTACCATTTTGACCATTTTTCAGCCCACAGTTCATTGTATACTGCTGTGCAACTGTCACCACCATCCTTGCGCAGAAATGTTTCATTATTGCAAACAGAAACTCTATCCATTTGGGAAGTTCACAACTCCCTCCTCCTCCTCGCCCCTGGCAACCACTATTCTAATTTCTGTCTCTATGCTTTTGACTATCTAGGGACCTCATACAAGTGGAATCATGCAGTAGGAATTGTCTTCTTATATCTGCATTATTTAACTTATCCTAACGCCTTTCAAGTTCATCCACGTGGTAACGGGTGTCAGAGTTTCCTTCCTTTTTAAGGCTGAATGTGTGTAGACCACAGGTTTATCCATTCATTCTCGACGGATGCTTGGGTTTAAACAAGAAAAGGTGAAAGGGGGTTTCAAGGAAGACACTGGAAGGTAAGAATGACAACCTTGGGGAGATGACCACTCCAATTACTTACAACAAGCCATCCTATGACTCCAAGGCTAAAAACAATAATCATCATCAATTATCTCACGGCTTCTTTGTGTGACCACTCAAAACAGGGAACAGCAGGGGCAATTAGTCTCTGCTTCAAATGTCTGGGATCTAAGCTGGAAGACCCAAAGGCATGACTGGCACAAGGGGATCTGCTTTGAAAGTGGCTCTCTCACCTGGCAGGCAAGATGGTTTCTCTCCATGCTGAGCTCTACCGTTACGCTTAAGAGCCTCAGGATGTTGCACTGGTCACAAAGGCAGCTCTGATTCACTGTGGGAGACGTCACGCAAAGGTGTGGGGTTGTCTTGGACACCAGCTATGCAAACTTTATTGCTGTTGTTTAGTTGCTAAGTCATATCCGACCCTGTGGGACCCTGTGGACTACAGCTCACCAGGCTCCTCTGTCCATAGGGATTCTCCAGGCAAGAATACTGAAGTGGGTTGCACAGTCAAAGAAAATAAGGCAAAAGTCCAGAATTTCTTTTTCACATTCATTAGGATATTAGGGAGGATCTTAGGTTAATTTTACATTACCTGCTGGTTCAAAGGAATTATTTCTGCTACACTGTGACTTTTAAGACAGTGGTTTCCAAACATTTGTCTGAAACCAATTCTGATTTTTTTCGTAAAGGTACCTTTATGCAACTGAAAAGAGTATCCAATATTCCAAGGTTATTTCCGATCTACCTTTCCTGTGTGTTAAGAAGTGGCTGGAGGAGACTATTTGCAAAGGAGAGCCCCACCACCCTGAGTTGGCACCCACCTGCTTTTGGAATGCAACTAGTGTTTGTATTCCCAAAACACTAGGAATCACTGTGCTGCATTTCACAGTCTTGCGATCCCAGCCCCCCTGCCCGGCCCGCCCCCGCAGGGCAGTGGTCACTATGTATCTGTCAGTACAGGGCACCTGAGGGCAGAGAGAAGTCCTCACTTCAGGGGTCTCTATGCAAACACAACGTAGGTTTTTGCCCAGTTAGCAAACACAGCCAGAGTTTTCTTGGTGTGGTGGCTTCAGTTTTAAAGAGGCTTCTAAAACTGGTGGCCCACGGTACAAAATTTTTTAAAAATTCAAAAAATTTTAAAAAGCAGGCATTAAAAGAACAAAGCACATAATGAAATGCCCCTAGAAAACCAAAAAGGTAAAACAACGTAAAAAGTGAGGATACTGTCTCATCTCAGTCTATGAGATCCTTTCAGTATATAAAACATTCTGTGTTGCTAGAATGCGGCCCACTGGATTTGCCAATAAATGTCTTATTTTTCTATCTTCCTTCTACTCATCTTTCTGCTCTTAACAGAATTAACTGGATGCTAGAATACACTGGGTTCAGGAAACCAGTTAAGGTAGCTGAACATGATTCTTCAGTAGATGAAAAAAGTTAAGCTGCCAGATTTGTAATGTATCATGAACAATGAAAATATCACTTCAAAGTACACTTTTCTTACTATAAAATGCTAATTTTCCCTCTATAGATGTCAGTGTCTCCAAATTAACGAGCACTATTAGCTGCAAAACATCTCAAGAAGCAAAGGAAATTAATTTCCATTAGTCACAAATGGACAGCCAACTACCACCTGCCTTATAAGACAATAAGTTATGAATGCTCCATTTTTGTCCTCAATTACATGTTCAAAGTCAGATCGTGTAAAAAAGTGACTTAAGATATCCAGAAAAATATTAACACTGATTTGCATGTGAAATGACCAAAGGGGATTTCAGATTTTCCATTGCAATGGGATAAACAGGGAGGTTATGAGGGTGGTTTGACTGAGGTGGGTTTTCCACCTCAGTCTGCAGTGTGGGAGACCCGGCCTCCATTTCTGGGTTGGAAAGATCCCCTGGATAAAGAAATAGCAACCCATTCCCACATTCTTGCATGCAGAATTCCAGGGACAGAGAATACTGGAGGGCAACAGTCCGTGGGGTTGGAAAGAGTCAAAGACATTTAGTAACGAACATTCACTTGCACTTTCCACAGTTACAGCAGCATAAGTTGAATGAGAAAGGGAATATTTCTTTAAGATGGTTAAGTTCTCTAAGAAGATTTCAAAAGGTTGAACATAAAGATGTGAATGCTGATTAAACATAATACCTATACAGCCAGGTGGTGCTTCCCAATATTCTCATAGCTACTGGGATGAACAGGAATTTCTGTAAGGAAAACAAACCTTGTTCTCTAGTTTTGTGAATTTATATTTCACATGGACTTGAAGAATGGAACACATTCAGAATGACTTTTTCTAAAGCGGGAAAACAAAAGCCAAACACAAGCGTTGGGAAACCAAACTGATGGATAAATGGACAAGAAGCAAAATCAATACGTCATTACTGTGTGTCTTTTGTTCCATTAATAACCATGCATTTGTTTAAGTTTTGCAAAACTTATCTCTGGGTAAATGTGTGCAGAGCTAAGTAGCAAATACATTACATATTTGTTGTTTAGTCACTAAATCCGACTCTTTTGTCACCCTGTAAACTGTATCCTGCTAGGTTCATTTGTCCATGGAATTCACCAGGNCATGCATTTGTTTAAGTTTTGCAAAACTTATCTCTGGGTAAATGTGTGCAGAGCTAAGTAGCAAATACACTACATATTTGTTGTTTAGTCACTAAATCTGACTCTTCTGTCACCCTGTAAACTGTATCCGGCTAGGTTCATTTGTCCATGGAATTCACCAGGTAAGACTACTGGAGTGGGTTGCCATGCCCTCTTCCAGGGATCTTCCCAACCCAGGGATCAAACCTGTGTCTCTGGCATTGGCAGGCGGATTCTTTACCGATAAGCCATCAGTGAAGCCCTATGTATATACACAAGTACATGTATGTGTGTATATATACACATAATCTATGCATTTGTATCCACATAATCTANCCCAACCCAGGGATCAAACCTGTGTCTCTGGCATTGGCAGGCGGATTCTTTACCGATAAGCCATCAGTGAAGCCCTATGTATATACACAAGTACATGTATGTGTGTATATATACACACAATCTATGCATTTGTATCCACATAATCTATGTGGCATATATGTAGAAGCCATTTTCCTTAATAAAGCCAAATCTAGGACTGTCAACGTTCCCCCTATAGGAAGATAGTCCTTTATGAATTAACCAAGTGACCCAGAAGTCACCCTGAATTTCCGTGGTTTCTCTTTTTCCTCTTTCCCACTTGTGGGAACTAACCTTAGGGAAAGAGGGATGCTGTGGTCCATTTTTATAATCTTATTCATTACGAGACGCAAAGAACTTTCCTTTGATTCCTTCTGAAGCATAAACTCTTCTTTTGATTCCTTCAAACCTCCTCCAAGAGTTCTAAAAAGTACCAAATGGAAAGTGAAAGGGGAGCACTCAGACAGGAAATAGAGGCAGTGACCCCCAAATAGAGAACTGGGATTT
>SJYV01049653.1:9975-31639 GCA_006410875.1 Neotragus pygmaeus
ACAATTGGTCATACCATCTAATGGTAAAATCATAAAAGACCAATGTTTCTTCTCTTTTTCATACTGATTAAAGTCACAAACACTGGGATAGCAGAGAATGGCAAACTGTCTCAACCCTGATAGTTCAGTTTCAAAGGTGCTTCCTTTTGGTACCATCAAGTAAGTGGGTTGTCAGTGACTTTTTCAGGGGTTTTACCAGAGAATCTTGGCAATTATAGTGTCAACGGGGACAAGTCTTGGTTCAAGTTCTTATCAATGATGCCCCAATAAAAATGAGTAGAGCCTGTTATAAGCAGCTACTATAAACCACTTCAGTTAAGAAGACTAGTGCTTAGAATTTCATGGCAAAAATTTCCAGAAATTGCTATGTCCAAAAAATACATCATTTAAAGAATTTTATGCTTCCTTAGAGGTTAGAATGCTCTGGAACAGTTTAAGTTTCTATGGTTAAAGTTTCTGAATTAAATAACTTATGATACTTTGACTGCTAACCCACACCCACCAAAAGTGGGGTCTTCTAAAGATGGTTGACGTGCATGTGTGTGTGTGTGTGTGTGTGTGTGTGTGTGTGTGTATAGTATACACACATATGTATATTTATGCTGGAGAAGATTCTTGAAAGTCCTTTGGACAGCAAGGAGATCAAACCAATCAATCTTAAGGAAAATCAACCCTGAATAATTGTTGGAAGTACTGATGCTGAAACTGAAGCTCCAGTATTTTGGTCATCTGATGTGAACAGCCGACTCATTGGAAAAGTCTCTGGTGCTGGGAAAGATTGAGGGCAGAAGGAGAAGAGGGCATCAGAGGATGAGATGGCTAGTTGGCATCACTGATGCAATGGACATGAACTTGAACAAACTCCGGGAGATGGTGAGGGACAGCGAGGCCTAGCGTGCTGCAGGCCACGGGGTCGCAGAGAGTTGGACATGACTGGGGACATGACTTGTCCCCGTTGACACTATAATTGCCAAGATTCTCTGGTAAAACCCCTGAAAAAGTCACAGACAACCCACTTACTTGATGGTACCAAAAGGAAGCACCTTTGAAACTGAACTATCAGGGTTGAGACAGTTTGCCATTCTCTGCTATCCCAGTGTTTGTGACTTTAATCAGTATGAAAAAGAGAAGAAACATTGGTCTTTTATGATTTTACCATTAGATGGTATGACCAATTGTCTATCAGGAAAGTTAATATCCAATTGAACTACAACAACAATACATAAATATATACATATATAAAAGTATATACCCCATTCCATCTATTCTACACTGTCTTCTTATCATATGATACTGGCACTCCTCTATCAAGAGGCAGGACCCATTTCACTTCCCTTTGAAAACGGGTAGATCTTTGCACCTATCTTAACACCAAGACAGTATGTAGAAGTGGCCCTGCTTGACTTATGAAGCTGAATCATAAAACATAACACGTCTTCTGCCCGAGTCTTACTCTCTTGAAACTTTCACCTTTGGAACCCAACAACCAACCCAGAACAAACAGAGATGCTGTGTGCAAATGTTCCAGCTGAAAGCCCCAGCTAAAGTCCCAGCTGACAGCCATCAATAATCAACAGATACATGAGTGAAGGAGTCTTAGATCATGCCATCTCTCAGCTTGAAGTCTTCTGGTTGAGACCTCAGACATCCTAGAGAAGAGGCAAGTCATCTCTACTGTGCCCTTTCCAAATTCTTAACCCACAGGATCTATGAAATTAAAATAAATCATTGTTTTACACTAAGTATTAGGGTTACTTGTTACATGGCATAATAACCAGAATACTTGATGAATGGTAGTTGTTATATGATACTATTGATATTATGCCAGAACTCCTCAGTTATTATCAGATAACATTACTATATTTAGCATCATTATCATCATCATCATCCTCATTACTATTTCATAGAGGTCCCATAAATTTTATTTATGGAAATACAACATCAAAGGGAAAAGCATGTCTCAATTTATTTAAAGACTCCATAAGCTTAACTCTCTTGGAGGACGTAGTCTCCTAAATGGAGAGCACCTATAGTGCTTATAATGTGTTCTTGTCACTGAAGGCCTGAGTCAGGAGAAAATTCCAGAAGTGTTTGAAAAGCTGTTTGTGTTTGAGAGCTTTATTTTAATTATGCTGAACAATCAGGAGAATTGAAATAGAATGCTGTAAAGATAAGCATTTTTGAAACTTCCCAAATACAATGCATGTTTAATGTGCCTAACTTTTTACATCAGATATAGGAAGGGAAGGAGAAGGCAATGGCACCCCACTCCAGTACTCTTGCATGGAAAATCCCATGGACGGAGGAGCCTGGTGGGCTACAGTCCATGGGGTCACTAAGAGTCTGACATGACTGAGCGACTTCCCTTTCACTTTTCACTTTCATGCATTGGAGAAGGAAATGGCAACCCACTCCAGTGTTCTTGCCTGGAGAATCCCAGGGATGGGGGAGCCTGGTGGGCTGCCATCTATGGGGTCACACAGAGTGGGACACGACTGAAGCGACTTAGCAGCAGCAGCATAGGAAGGGAAAAATGATCTAGACAAGTTCTTTCAACAGCAGAAAGATGCTTTTTGATGGTAACTGTCAGAAGGGCAACTTTCTCTTACTTATTTATAGATAATTAATAGAATTATATTTAAAAAGTAAACCTTTTTCTCTTAGCAGAAAAGTGAGTACAATAGTATTGTTTCATGGGTAATAGTATGAAAGGAATGACAGATGCTAGTAATGTGGTTGGCTGCCTGACTGGTTCTTACTTCTTCCTTGGGTTAATGAGCTTTTTATGTTTACTTTTTTATTTATTTATTTTTTTTATTTTTTTTTTACTTTACAATACTGTATTGGTTTTGCCATACATTGACATGAATCTGCTACAGGTGTACATGAGTTCCCAAACCTGAACCCCCCTCCCACTTATGTTTACATTTTATCCTTCCACTTTTCACCCTCAATAGTCTTTTCACCTTCTCGTTGAAACTTATAAAGAGAAAGTAAAAAGTGAAAGTCATGTCTGACTCTTTGTGACCCCGTAGACTGTCAGTCCGTGTAATTTTCCAGGCCAGAATCCTGGAGTGGGTAGCTGTTCCCTTCTCCAGGGTATCTTCCTAACACAGGGATTGAACCCAGGTCTCCCACATTGCAGGTGGATTCTTTACCAGCTGAGCCACCAAGGAAGGCAAAATGCCTTTTTAAATATGTGAAATAGCCCTATTTTATTGAAGGAAAAGTGCTGGTGTCAAGAAGGAAAGATAAAAACCAAAGTGTAACTAGAAACCTTGAATTATGAAGAATTCAGCATAACATGGTCCCTGGTAAATTATGCTTTATATATACTATTAGAGTTTGATATTGAAAAAATTCTTATTGAATCTCAGTTTATTTATTTTGTAAATATTATTCATTTTTACTTAAGGTAATCAATGCCTAGACTTGGAAATGAGTAGAACATAAAAATTTTAATAAAAAGATGAAAACAAGTAAAAGATAAAAAAACAAAAAGTTTTATATTTCAATATGGAAAAATATTTATCTATTTTTAGATAAAGAGTTTTTTAATGTTTATAATTATAAAGAGATCTTCAAAAAGAGATTAATGGATTTAGTTTCATAAATATTTGAAACATATTAATAAAATATAATTTAAATTAATTTAAAATGGAAAAACAATTACTACATGTGCAACAAATAATTTCATGTACATANATAAAGAGATCTTCAAAAAGAGATTAATGGATTTAGTTTCATAAATATTTGAAACATATTAATAAAATATAATTTAAATTAATTTAAAATGGAAAAACAATTACTACATGTGCAACAAATAATTTCATGTACATATGTAAATAGAGACAGAGAAACAGAAAGAGACCTCTGACAAATCTAACACAGTGATTAAAAAAATGTGTCAAAATGTAAAGAGACAACACAGAGATAAGCAAATATCCCAATTTTTTAAATTGTGTTCAAACACATATATAACAGAACACTCAAATAACAAAACAAAATCATAGTGAGGTGTACTTTTTAATTTATTCATTGTCAGTCATTGAAAGAAAGGAATTAATATTCTCATGCACAACTCATACATTGTCGTAAGAATAATAGGGATACCAGTATTTTAAAGAGCAATTTTGCAGTATATTTTAAAATTATGATGTTTTATTCATTCAATTTCACCTAGGGAATTTTATAAAACTGAGAAATTCCCACCAGTGAATCAAGATATGTATATTATTTCCACCAGTGACTCAAGATACATATATTGTTCTTGTTTGGTCGTGTTGAACTCTTTCCAACCCCATAGAATGCAATTGCCAGGCTTCCCTGTCCTTTACTGTCTCCAGGAGTTTTCTCAGACTCGTGTCCTTTGAGTTGGTGATGCCATCTAACCATCTCATCCTCTGTCATCCACTCCTTCTTCTGCCCTAAGTCTTTCACAGCATCAGTGTCTTTTCCAATGAGATGACTCTTTGCATCAGGTGGCCAAAGTATTGGAGCTTCAATTTCAGCATTAGTCCTTCCAATGAATATTCAGTGCTTATTTCCTTTAGGTTTGACTGGTTTGATCTCCTTGATGTCCAAGAGACTCTCAAGAGTCTTCTCCAGTACTACAGTTTGAAAGCATCAATTCTTCGGTGCTCAGCCTTCTTTATAGTCCAACTGTCACATGCGTACATGATTACTGGAAAAACCACAGCCTTGACTATACAGATATTTGTCAGCAAAGTGACGTCTCTGCTTTTGAATATGCTGTCTAGCTTTGTCATAGCTGTTCTTCCAAGGAGCAAGAGTCTTTGATTTCATGGCTATATTCACCATCAACAGTGATTTTGGACCCCAAGAAAATAAAATCTGTACTGTTTCCATTATTTTCCATCTATTTGCCATGAAGTTATGGGACAGGATGCCATGATTTTAATTTTTTGAATGTTGAGTTTTAAGTGGGGTTTTTTTACTCTTTTTCAAGAGGCTCTTTAGTTCTCTTCACTTTCTGCCATTAGAGTGGTACCATCTGCATGTCTGAGGTTGTTGATAATTTTCCTGGCAATCTTGATTCCAGCTTGTGAGTCTTCCAGCCTGGCATTTCACATGACGTACTCTGCATAGAAGTTACATAAACAGGGTGACAATATATAGCCTTGATGTACTCCTTTTCCAATTTGGAACTAGTTCCACACCTGGTTCTAACTGTTGCTTCTTGACCTTCATACAGGCTTCTCAGGAGGCAGGTAAAGTGGTCTGGTATTTCCATCTCTTTAATTTTCCACAGTTTGTTATGACCCACATAGTCAAAGGCTTTAGCATAGTCAGTGAAGCAGATGTTTTTCTGGCAGTCTCTTGCTTTTTCTATGATCCAACGGAGGTTGGCAATTTGACCTCTGGTTCCTCTGCCTTTTCTAAATCCACCTTGAACATCTGAAAGTTCTCAGTTCATGTACTGTTGAAACCTAGCTTGAAGGATTTTGAGCGTTACTTTGCTAGCATGTGAAATGAGCTCAGTTGTACTGTAGTGTATAAGATATTACTTAGGGAAATGTTTGTAATAGACAAAGGTTGAAGAAAAAACATCCAACAGAAGAGAATCAGGTAAACAAAGGTATACAAACACAGCCATCAGAAAAAATAAAGTTGATCTAAACAGCCACATTCAAATAGAATGTAAGTAAAAATGTAAGTTGAAAATAGTATTTACAGCATGATTTTAATTTTTAAAAATAATATAGAAAAAACTAAAAACTGTGTGTGTGCATCAAATAGTCAATAAGAGTTATCTATAGGGATGGGTTTGGATGAGTTTATGGGAATCTTTACTTTCTTCATTCCATATCTCTATAATGATCAAAATTGTATATAATGAACATGTACTATTATTTCCTAATTAAATAAATTACAATAAAATGAAGTAAAAGAGAAGATTCAAGTTTACTTGCTATGTGCAACCTACAGAAAAAAAAATCTATTTAAAACTCCAAAGAACTCTTTGGCCCCTTTTGCTTAGTGAATTTCTTTAATTAAGAGCTACAAAAGGAAGACGTTAGAAAAACAGTGGAATATATGGCTACCACCTTTCCTGCCTCCCATGGACCACATCAAGTAAATAGCTACATGAAGATTAATTCCCTCTGAAAAAATGCAATGAAAACAGTTACTGACTCCTACATAACAGGCAATTGAGAAAATATCCACATTTAAACATGCAGGAAAGGTGGAGACATGTTCACATCATAAATCCCTACCCCAGCTCAGCACCTTATAACCAGTAGGGAATTGCTAATGCCCAGCTTCTCCCTGTGGAGAAGGCAGTGGCACCCGACTCCAGTATCTTGCCTGGAAAATCCCATGGATGGAGGAGCCTGGTGGGCTACAGTCCATGGGGTTGCTTAGAGTCAGACGATAGCTACTTCACTTTCACTTTTCACTTTCATGCATTGGAGAAGGAAATGGCAACCCACTCCAGTGTTCTTGCCTGGAGAATCCCAGGGACGGGGAGCCTGGTGGGCTGCTGTCTACGAGGTCACAGAGAGTGGACACAACTGAAGTGACTTAGCAGCAGCAGCTTCTCCCTGAGAAGCAAAGGATTCGAACTACAAATCGTGTCCCAGTTTTTATGGGCGACACTTGAGAACTGACTTAGAAATCACCCAGCTCTGAGAGACAACAGGGCTCAACATTAAGTACCCCAGCAGCACAGAAAATGAAGAGTTGGTTTTAAATGGGCTCATGAGCACTTCTCACAGCTGCCCTTCCTCATCCCTCACCTCCACCCCGGCTCAGAATAGAGGCAGCAGGCAAAAACGCCCAGCTCCCTCCTCCTTCCAGGGAAAGGTTTGACTACATACTTTCCCAAATGCTTCTTGAGGGTTATGCCTCTGATCAGCCTGAAGCTGGGACCTCATTGGGTTTCTCTGGGAACCTGAAAGAATGCTTCCCACACCATATTCCCCGGGCTCATTCTGAAAGAAAAAAAACAATTCTCCAGCTTTTCCCTAGAAGGATCTAGTTCACGCATCTACTGCCCCAACTTCTTCACCTGCCTACTGATGGACAAGCTCCTAAGTCACCAAATTTGGGAGCTAACAGGACTTGGCATTCACAAGTTTCCCAGACCAAAGAGCACAAAGAAGCTTTTTGTGTCCACAAGCAGACCTAGTGGCTAGTCCTACAGGCTTAGCACAAAACAAGTAAATAAAAATGCCCAGCTCCCAGTTTCTCCATGATGGAGTCTAGACCACAAATCTAACATTCTGAGTTTCCCAGCTGCCACCTAAAAGTTGGGCTTCCAATTAGCATGCATCTGGGAGCTGACAGGGCAAACAATTAGTAGTCCTCTGGGAGTCTGAACAGACATGTAGCATTTCCTCCACCTTCTGGACACTGACAGGACTTCACACACACTAATCTCCTGGGGACACTAACAGAGGCAGTTTGAGCAAAGAGAAAGGTTTGAGAAGCACCCAGAATCTCAGGCCAGGCTGACTGACAAAGTTTATCTTTTACGTGAGGTCAACATTTTAAGCCTGGAAAAGGCAGCTATTTAATGTAACACACAGAAATCAACACAGAGGGTCCAAGAAAATTAAGAAATATGCTCCAATGATGCATATTGGAGAACTGCTCATTGGTGGAGAATATGCTCCAATCAAAAGAGCAAGATAATCTCTAGGAACCAGCCCTATGAACAGGAGATAATTGATTTGTCCAAAACATAAAATTAAAAATAAAAGTCATAAATATGTTCACTAAGATCAGGAAAGCAGCACATGAACAGAGTGAGAATTTCAACAAAGAAATAGGAAATACAAATAGGACCAAATCAAAATCATAAAGCTGGTGAATGCAACAACTGAATTGAAATATTCAATAGAAGGTCTCAAAGCTAGTCTGGATCAAACATAAGAAAAGATGAACAAACTTGGAGATAATTCAGTGAAAGATATCCACTCAGAGGAACAAAAAGGAAAAAAAGAATGAAATAGAGAAGGTGGCACAAGGGATTTAATGGCATACTACCATTGGAATAAGATATGCAATATGGAAGTCCCAGAAGCAGGAAGGAGAGACAAAGGGACAAAAAAAAATTCTTCATAGAAATAATGGCTAAAATTTTCCAAATCCAAGAATAGAAATAAACATCCAGATCCACAAAGCCCTAAAAATATCAATAAGATAAGTCAAAGAAACCCACACCAAGACACATAATCAAATTGTCAAAGTTTAAAAACAGAAACAGAATTTTGAAAGCAGCCAGAGAAAAGCAGTTTGTTGCATATAAAGGAACCCCCTACCACGATTTTTCAGCAGAAACTTGCTAGTCAGAATAGATATATCAGGTATGTTTAAAATAATGAAAGAAAAAATTTCAACCAAGAATACTTTATCCAGTTATGTTGTCTTTCATATTTGAAAGAGAGATAAAGGTATTTCCAGACAAACAAAGCTGAAGGAGTTTATCACCACTAGACATGTCTTATAAGAAAGACTAACGGAGTTCTTCAGCTGAAAAAAGGTATAAAACTCACTGGTATAGCCAAATATACCAGTCTAATTCAAAATAATATTGTAATTCTGCTGCAGTGCAGTGCAAGCTCAGTCATGTCCAACTCTTTGCAATCTCATGGACTATAGCCTGCCAGGGTTATATAAATCCATGGGATTTTCCAGGCAAGACTACTGGAGTGGATTGCCATTTCCTACTCCAGGGGATCTTCCCGACCCAGGGTATGAACTCATGTCTCTTATGTCTCCTGCATTGGCAGGCGGGTTCTTTACAGATGTACCACCTGGAAATGGTGATATGTAAACTACATTTATCTCTAGTATAAAAGTTAAACACAAACTTATTAAACATACCTATAGCTATAATACTTTGCTAGTGCATACACAGTGTAAACAGATATAAATCATGACATCAGAAACAAAAAGTGGGGAGTATGAAAATGTAGAACTTTTGTATGGATAAAATGGAGTTAAATTATCAGCTTAAAATAGACTTTTATAACTATAAAACATGTGAGCCTCATGGTAGCTACAAAGTAAATATACAAGAGGTAAAAGTGACAGACATTAAAGCATAAAATGATTCAATCACAACAGGAGTCAGCAATAACCAAGACACCAAAGAAGCCTAAACATTCATTGACAGATGAATGGATAAAGACAACGTGGTGCAAATATATAATGGAATATTCAGTTCAGTTCAGGTCAGGCGCTCAGTCGTGTCCAACTCTTTGTGACCCCATGAATCGCAGCACTCCAGGCCTCCTTGTCCATCACTAACTCCCGGAGTTCACTCAGACTCACGTCCATCGAGTCAGTGATGCCATCCAGCCATCTCATCCTCGGTCATCCCCTTCTCCTCCTGCCCCCAATCCCTCCCAGCATCAGAGTCTTTTCCAATGAGTCAACTCTTCGTATAAGGTGGCCAAAGTACTGGAGTTTCAGCTTTAGCATCATTCCTTCCAAAGAAATCCCAGGGCTGATCTTCTTCAGAATGGACTGGTTGGATCTCCTTGCAGTCCAAGGGACTCTCAAGAGTCTTCTCCAACACAACAGTTCAAAAGCTTCAATTCTTCAGTGCTCAGCCATTTTCACAGTCCAACTCTCACATCCATACACGACCACAGGAAAACCATAGCCTTGACTAGACAGACCTTAGTTGGCAAAGTAATGTTTCTGCTTTTGAAAATGCTATCTAGGTTGCTCATAACTTTTCTTCCAAGGAGTAAGCATCTTTTAATTTCATGGCTACAATCACCATCTGCAGTGATTTTGGAGTCCAAGAAAAATAAAGTCAGCCACTGTTTCCACTGTTTCCCCATCTATTTCCCATGAAGTGATGGGACCGGATGCCATGATCTTCGTTTTCTGAATGTTGAGCTTTAAACCAACTTTCTCACTCTCCTCTTTAACTTTCATCAAGAGGCTTTTTAGTTCCTCTTCACTTTCTGCTGTAAGGGTGGTGTCATCTGCATGTCTGAGGTTATTGATAATTCTCCCGGCAATCTTGATTCCAGCTTGTGTTTCTTCCAGTCCAGCATTTCTCATGATGTACCCTGCATATAAGTTAAATAAGCAGGATGACAATATTACTCAGCCATAACAAAGAATTAAGTAATGTCATTTGCAGCAACATTGATGAACCTAGAGATTATCATACTGAGTGATATAATAGTCTTTCTTTTCACTCAAAGATAAATGTCATATGATATCACTTGTGTGTAGAATCTTAAAGAATGATACAAATAAACTCATTTACAAAACAGAAATAGACTCAGGGGAATAAGAAGGCATGTGAAGATGCATTGCTAAGGTCCCTCCCACAAGCACCATTAGCTGCATGGCAAACCTGCCTCTCCCTCGTTTTATGATGAAGGAAGAATAATTTTCCTGTACTTGAGTGCAATGGTACTGTCTCTGAAGAACTTAGACAGTTCTTCTCTAAAAGATCTTAATTTACCTTCCAGACTTTTTTTTCAGCAGAGGTGCCCTGGCCACCTTTCAGGCTAGGATTTAGTGAACCTCTTCTGCTTCATGATTTTGGGAACAAAGGCCACAATTCACTTTTCCTCACAATGCTATGTTCCTGTGGTTCTTAACCACATCATCACTTTCTCTCAGTTTTACAAAATGAAAATCACAAAGAAAGATTTAATCACATTTTTTTTCTGTGAGTCCTATCCACCCACCACCCTAAGGAGAATACAGTTCAGCTGTTTCTGAGATGGTTACAAGGCAAACAAATAGCCTTTCAATGTATTAAGATATCAGGATTTAGAATTTTACTACCTTGTTAAAACACTGTTAGTAAACAGGATGCAAAAATGAAACAGGCATATATTTCTACTTGGTAAGCTATAAGTGGTGGTAATTCGTGCACAGACATTATGCAAAGAATCTGATGCACAAAAGAGAATATAAAGACAAGTAGAGCTTCCCAGATGGTGCTAGTGGTAAAGAACTTGCCTGCCAATGCAGGAGACATCTTACCAAGAGACGGGTTGGTAAGCTCCCCTACAGGAGGGCATGGCAACCCACTCCAGTATTCTTACCTGGAGAATCACTTGGACAGAGGAGCCTGGCAGGCTGCAGTCCACAGGGCCACGAAAGTGGAACACAACTGAAGTGACTTAGCATGTACACATGCACAAAGACAAGTGCAAGCCAGGCTATTACTTGAAATTTGTCTTCAGACTCTAGTTGCAATATCATGAAGTACAAGAAATACAAAAAAACATAGAATGGAAGCAAATGAGAAAGAATAAGAAAAATTAATACTAGTAAATATTGTTGGGACTGTAACTGCAGTGTGCGCATGCTCAGTCATGTCTGACTCTTTGCTACCCCATGAACCGTAGTCCACCAGGCTCCTCTGTCCATGGGATTTCCCAGGAAAGAATACTGGAGTGTGTTGCCATTTCCTCCTCCAGGGCATCTTCCTGATCCAGGAATCAAACCCAAGTATCCTGTGTCTCCTGAACTGGCAGGTAGAATCTACCACTGAGCAGCCTGGGAATGTAATTGCAGAATCAGCCCCAAACTGATCTTATCCTGCCTCTAATAAGATACTGAATTTGTGCAGAACAAAATTGCAAGTCATACCCCAAAGCATGTGCAGAGGAGAAAATCTGACCACAAACAACACCTGAAATCAAAGTTTCTCCCCTCCACGGAACCAAAAGACTGGAACATGACAGACAGGAACCTGAATGCTAAACAAAGGGTCCGCTGTCCAGGAAAATGGATGCTGAAGTTGCCTTTACCATACCTTACCAGAAATGACCAGGTCCAGGGTTCACGAGGGAAGGGACATATATATGCCTATGGCTGATTCATGTTGATGTGTGGCAGAAGTCATCACAATATTATAAAATAATTATCCTCCAATCAATATAATAATTTTTTTAAAAAAGAAATGACCAAAATCCAAAGCCCTCTAACCAAAATCTGCCCCACTAGCACTTCTGCATACCAACCCATCCTCCCCTAACTCAGGAAATTTGACCAAACTCCTGATCAAGGAAACAGAATTGAGCCCTGCCTCCTATCTCCTTACTGATCAACCTCACAATAAAGCTCTTTCTTTTCTCAAAAGCCAGTGCCATAGTATTGGCTTCGGTGTGTGCTGGCAGGTGATCCCTTTGCTCAGTAACAGTACTTCCATTTAGTACAGATTATTACTACATTTAAGTAAGAGAACCATCTACAATATATTTTGGATGTCAAAGTTCATTTTAAATGAATTTTGGAACTTCCCTGGTGGTCCAGTGGCTAAGACACCACACTCCCAGTACAGGGGGCCTGGGTTCAATCCCTGGTCAGGGAACTAGGTCGCATATGCAGAAACTAAGAGCCTGTATGCTGTAGCTGCGACTGCAACTGAGAGTTCACACCCTGCAACCAAAAATCCCACATGCCACAACTAAAAAAACTTCTCCTGCAGCAATGGAGACTGAAGGTCCAGTGCAGCAAAATAAAATAAATAAATAAAAATATTTTTTAAAGGATGATCTTCATTAAACCTTTAAAAAAATGAATTTTTTTCTTAATCCTACATTGTTCTACAGGAAAAGCTCTTAGAAGTCTAGCAACACATTTCCAATTTCTTAGGTATCTCACCTAGCAATCAAGAGTATATGCTCATCAATTTTAAATCATCGACTCCAGACTAACAATGAATCAACATACTGTATGTGCTGGAAAGTTTGACAGGGAAAGAGCTTTATTCAATATTTGTTTTTATTATTATCTCCATACCATCTTACTAAATAGACTACTTATGAATATGGTAATGAATAATTTGGACTCATAGTTTGCTTTGTTAAACAAAACATCAAAATCTACCTCAGGGGAATCTCTGATTTGAATCTCAGCTTAAAATATCCCTAGCTTAACATATTCAACTAGTGAATGTGAGACTCCCAGTTCCCCCTAAGCCCCTGAACTGAAACCTCATTGACGTTTTGTCATTTCCTTGAGAGACAAAAAGGCCACCTCCTGAGAAAACAGTTGTAAATGGTTGAGCAAGCAATTGCTGCCTTATAATACAATACCATGCTTCACGATCTCAAGGCTTAGGTCTAGGAGATAAAATCTGAACTCAGGTATCAGCCAAAATCCATAAATTTGAGAATGGAGCATAGTATGTACCATCTATTTCCTAAAAATAAATAAGTATAAAAATAGAGATAAATATAACACCCATCACTCTAAATATGCACCTAAGAGCCCAAGTACAGACCCCCAGAACATGCATAGGAGCCATCATAGACGATCTGATGCAAAGAGACAGTCACCTCTCCTTGGAGCAACCCCACAGGAACACCGCAGGAAGGCTAGTTATCCATTTCAAACCAGAAACCACTGAACATTCCTTCCTGTACCCTTTGCTCTCCTTCTATCCATGAGAAAAAGAGTATAAGTTTTTTAGTGTCTAAACAATGTGTTGACTCTGTATTCCATCAACTTCTGGACTTCATATCAAAGGCAATATAGATTCTATTCTACTTACGTGGAGCATCAGTTTACAGTTTGGCTCCTCCTAATCAACCTTTGGGAAACCAAGTCTGCTTTGTTTAGCTGTTTTACAGAACAGATTTTCAAGGAAAGAGATAGGAGACTCTACTTCCTTTGACTCTTCCTTAAGTACTTGTGAATTCTTATGCTCTATGACCAATATCACAACCTGCATCTATCATTATTCACACTGGGTTGTATAAGAAGGTAATACAGTGTGCTGTTTGAGAATGTGACCTCTTCAGTCTGATCTTAGCTCTACTGCATGGTCACTGTGTAATGTCTGACAAGCTACATTACTTCCCAGGCCTCTATCTTCTTATCTATAAACTGGGAATAATAGTAGAACAAAACACAGGCTGGGAGGATCAAATGAGTTAATTTGGGTAAAATGTTTAGCACTGTGATTTCCACAGGGTAATGCTCAGGAAATATGAGCTACTGCTATTGCAGAAAGATTCGCTTATAGGAAAACGATATGGCCTACTAAGCTCCTATGCATATTCAAGGTCTCCACCACGTGTCCATCCCTTACACTTGAGGCATTCCAATTTTTGCCACATTTTTTGGTCTCAAATTCACAATATGTCCTTCTCTAAATTCTCAAAACCGCTTTGATATCCAAAGATATTCAGAAACTAGAATATATTAATAAAAGCTTTGGCCCAGATGATTTTTTCTATTTATTCTTAGAAAAAAGCAATTTTTAATCACACATTATATCCATGCAGTATGTTAGCCGTTAACACACCATAATAAAAGATATAAAAGACTTTGTCTCAAGTCTTCTAATTGAGGTGGGGGTGGGGAAGATGGAAGGAGGCAAGGGAAGGTTCACTAGTGAACCAATAACTACAAATTTTCTGCATTACCCTTCAATGTACAAATGATAATAGTCCAAATTGTTTATCCTGTCCTGTGCCCTGTGTCCTAATTTGTTGTTCCTGTTGCTTTGAACATCTCCAGTAGGTTCTAATCCACACCACATTTCATTTCTGACCACCACCAGTCATCTCTCCCTCCAGACTTGCTGTCCTGACTTCTATTATGTGAAGCTCATTCTGAGCCACTTGATTTGCTATGGTCAACTCTCTGATGTGTTTAATCTCCAAGCATGGGTAGAGGTAAAATTGAAGGGTCTAAGAAGGCAGGGACCATATCTGTGGGACTGTATATTATTATAACCACAGAACCTAGCAGGGTATCTGGCACGTTGTACTATATACACTATAAATCTCTATAGTGCATATCTATAAATATGCAGTATAAATATCTACTTAATGAATGAATGAATATATGAAAGAATTAATGAATGTATATACACAACAATAAAGAGGATTGATCTTTTACTCTCTTTTTCCCTTAAGTTCTGGACCCCTTAATTCATATATGGAATCAAGAAGAAGCATTTAAAAGATAGTCAGCCAATATCATATTAATTTCTTCGATGATACCTTCTGCCTATAGGGGGAATAAAAACAAATTTGTTTTATATTGTTTTACAGTATTCTAATATCAGACATCTCAGCATACCTGAGCTCTCATATCTACAGTCCAAATGGCTATCCAAAGCAGTCCTTCTCAAATTAAAGGCAGCTCTCTCTTATCTCCTCAAAGGATAGATTTTGACCAAATAATTTTATTGGAAGCCACTGAAATCTGAGGCTGTCCATTTTGAACAAAGCTGGCTAATAAAACTGAAAGATTATAAGTTTAGATGTAGTGGAAGAAATATAAAAAGAAGATGCTATGAGCTCTAACAAACATATATGGCCATTAAGGAAGAGAAAGACAAAGCAAATGCATAAAGAAATCGGGGTACATAGGGAAGGAAATTTAATATATTGTTTTTAAAAAGTGAGACGGACCTTGCAGTATTCAAAGGGATGACCTGCCATTTAAAGTCCCAAAATAAGAATGAAAGGAAGAAGAAACAAAAATATAGAGCATTAAAGTAAAATAAAGTAAAAATTAAAATTAAAAATAAATAAATAAATATGTTATGATTAAAAAAATAGAGAGAGAGAGCACACTTAAGCCAGTAAGAAAGATAGAGATAACTACATAGAAGATGGTCATCACAATTGATTGAGTATATTTTCTACAAATATGAGAGATGGGATCCAGGGTCCAAGAAGTGTGAATCAATACGGTTCGTGATAACTGTCTGTCAGCTATGATGCTGAGCACACTGCTTTAAGTGGGAAAGTCCCATTACATTCTCACAACCACTACACCTAACTATGCCCCAGATGAGAAAGCTGAGACAAGATCTGAACACTAGCAGTGATCTGGCTCCATAATCTGTGCCTCCAAACCCTCAGCAATGTTGTTTGCTTGCTGTAGGAAGGATGAGATTTTTCTTACACTAAATGAGAAAGACTTTAGATTCGGAGTATATACAGGTCATGTTATGAGTGGAGAGGAAGAGGTTAAGAACATTTTACCTGACATCACTGGTCCTCTTCGAAAGGTGAGATAAGAGAATAAGAATATTGGTGGGAATGTGGGGTTGTTGATGTGGGGGCAGGGAAGGATAGAGGGAATTACCATGAAAAGATTTTAATACAAAGCTGAAGACATAGCAGTTACACCAATCTGTCCAATAATGTCACAGTCTCCAAATGCGCCTGGAAACTCGGGTATCGGAACTGTGTGTCATCGTGTACACAACTGACGACAGACCTGATTGAGAGTAGAGCGTCTACAGGGCAGGTGTAGGGGAAGAATCAGGACATGAAGATCCCTGAGCCTCCAGGCATAAGAGGAAAGAAAGCAGAGTATGGGCCCCAAAAGGAAAAGATGTGTGTGTGTGTGTGTGTGTGTGTGTGTGTGTGTTCACTCTGCTTTAGACTGAACACAGAACCAACAGATAAAGGGATCTAGTAAGTCAATGTCAGTGCCTGGGAGCAGTGAACAGAACACAAGGTTGACTGACGTCTGACTGAGGAAGAAAAAGGCTCTGCAGAAAAGATGGGCATCTTTGCGCCTGGTGTCAGAAAACATGATAGTGGGGATATACAAAGCAACTCCTGAAAACACCAAGAAATAACCAAAGGCAACATTTGCAGCCAGCCAAGGACTTGGGGCTCTGTGTGAGAAAATCCTGAGGAGAACTATTAAAATGGCCACATGTAGATGCACAGGCTGAAAGGAGGTTCTGGAGAAATTTGTAATACTTTAAGTATCGTGGGACATTAAATTTGGGTAATATCTCTCAAAGTAATTTGATATATTAAAAATGTCTGGAAAACAGGCTGCGAATGAGGTTTCTGATTTTCAAGATCAACAACTTGCCAACACCCGTGAGAGAAAGAGTATTTCTTGCCTCTTGAGGAACCATGAACTCTGTCTCCGTATCCTCTCAGCCGCTGCAACCTCTGCTGGCTGCTCCTGTCAATCTGCTAATAAAGCTGCAGTGGGTAAAGTAAGCTGGTGCCCCCCCACAGGGAGACATTTTCTTCAGTTTCTAATTGGGCCACTTGTTCATCAGCACAACGCTCACAGGAAGGCGATGGCTGAGACTGCTGCCTTCTTTCCCATTGCGCGACTTGACACCCCACAGCAAGAAAGCCACCCGCACAGATGCCAAACAAATGCTCTCAACCTGAAAGAGACACGGGTGTTTTCACTGACCTCTGCAATCAGCTTGTCAAGTTGGAGGAGACGAAGAGTGGGGAGAGACAGACCAAGAACCTTCCAGGGCACCCCCTTCCACACCTTCTCGTCAGAAGAATTGTAACCACTCTGTTTGCTTACTTACAAAGATGTCAAAGCCCTCTTTATGTCTTGGCTTCTACATTGATAATATCAGAGAAAACAAACAAACAAACCTGGTATTATTTTTTCTTCTTCTTTGCCTAACAGAATATCATCAAAGAACCGGGACTTATAACTGTAGAAGATGAGGGCACTGTTGACATGGCTTGAGGAAATTTTGCTCTTGCAAATATTCCTACCTAAGAGGTGTCCTGGGCTTGCCTAGGTGTTATGTGGGCCCGTTTTCAAAACACTAGTACAAAATTCTCTTTGTTAAACACAACAGATGTGGGCAGATGAGAGGATCTGGGGCTTCTCTGCTTTTGCAGTACATAATAACATTGCTCTAATTTCTCTATATACTTCAACTCTGGACTCCAAACTGATTTAAAACATATTAGATTCACAGATTCCTATATCCAGTTCTAAAATGCACAAATAAGACAGAAAAATATGTGTAGGAAGATTATTATTGTTTCCAAGAAATAGGATCATTAAATTTAAATATTATCACCATTATTCCATTGAGCCCTTCAAGAGTCAATGGGTTTCCAGAAACAGAAGATTCAAGTGTCATATAGCAAGTCCTCTACACACAAACAAGTTCTGTTCCAAGAGTGCATTTGTAAATCCAATTCGTTCATAAGTCCAACAAAAGGTAGCCTAGACACCCAGATTTTACAAATAATGCTAGACACATGAACTAACTTACATGATTGGACATGCAAACATACATTCACATCTTTGAAAGCTCACAACTTGAAGGTTCATACGTAGGGGTCTTACTGTATAAGATTAGTTCACCTCTACCTGTCCGAGGGAAAGGTTAAGAATACAGACTCCCAGACTCAGAGTGAATCAGCATTTTAATGAATGGGTTACAGTTATTGGTACTTAAACAGTCCCTTCCAAAATTCACATTTAATTAACCAGAAGCAATTTGCTATACCTACAGTTGGGACATTTTCAAACACCAGGATGTTATCATTAGTAGCTTCCTTCTGTTTGCTGTTTTGCACTTTTTTAAATGAAATACTTACATTTGCAAGAGCTATGTGAGCTGAAAAAGAGGACACTCTTGCCTTCTATAAACTTTACAGTAGATACCTCTAGCGCAAATGATGTGTAGGAAAGCATATCTGCCCACAAACATTGAGCTCCAAGGTACTTGAAATTGACAGCTAGTAGTAGGAAAAAATGAACTGTGACTTACTTTCACTAGTGAGGAAATAATTCCTCCAAGAGGACTTCAGTGTCCTTTCCAAGGTGATGGGGAAATATGCTTGATAGGGCTAGCCATACAAGGCCTGTGAGATGTAATGGACAAAAGAATAGGAGGCTCACAGAGAAGTCCCAAAGGTGGATGAAGGAAAATAATCCTTAGCAGTTGTTCACTGTACAGGGCTCTGAAAGATTCAAGAAAAATCCCACAGTGGAAAGTGATCTGACAAAGGCTCCGAAGGCCAGAAGGCTCAGACTCCACAGAGATACCAAGGGTGTGTTGAAAGAGTCTTAGTGCTCCTACCCTCCGTTTCTACAAACCTCCCAGCTGCCCCAAGTGTCTTTAATAATAATGGCATCCTTCAACATGGACAGATGACATTTCTCCACTTTAGTCACTTTTACAGTGACTAAATCATCTTTAGAAAACTGCTATTCTTATTGAATTGCAATATAAATCTAATTTTGAAAATATAAGGATTTCTCTGGTGGTCCATAGTTAAGACTTCACCTTCCAATGCAGGGTGTGTGGGTTCAATCCCTGGTCAAGGAGCTAATATTTCATATGCCTTGGGACCAAGAAATCAGAACATAAAACAGAAGCAATACTGTAACAAATTCAATTGTTAACATCAAAAAAAAAAAAAAAGAAAGAAAATATAGTTGCTGGGCACAAATGGCTTCAAGACAGACCCCTTCATTCTCCTTCCCACTGGATAAGTCCACTCTAAGTGGATATATTGANGTAACAAATTCAATTGTTAACATCAAAAAAAAAAAAAGAAAGAAAGAAAATATAGTTGCTGGGCACGAATGGCTTCAAGACAGACCCCTTCATTCTCCTTCCCACTGGATAAGTCCACTCTAAGTGGATATATTGAGTGACCACTGCCCTTGTTCTTGTCCTGGCTAAGAAAAAATTCTCCTTCTCTTTGGAACTTTTTTCCCCATTAGAAGCATTCAGGGTTAGTCCATGTGACTTTTGTGGTCATTTAGCTAAAATATTATACTTTTATTCTTTTCATGCTACAAAAATATTAGCACTGTTATGACCAAACCAGAACCACAAATCATCTTGTTCTGTCCTCTTTAATTTGCCTTGAGACTCTGCTTGTTCTGATTTGATATCTTGATAGTGGCTAATCTTCTGAAGGAGGGAAAAAAATTAATTCCATAAATGGCCAGCTGGTGATCAGGGGCTCTGAAATGCTAAGCTTTATTTGTTAGCAACTCCACCCTCAGCACAAGTTGATTTTTCTCTTTGCACATACCACAAATTCCATCTGTGTTCCCATGCCAGCTCCTGGCAAACACCCACACCACCTTCACTCACTATGATCAAGTTAAAACGTGTATCAGAATAAACCCTAAACATTGTAAAGCCTAATAGAAAATTTACTCCATCTCTATTTTTATGAGTTTGCTAATGCTGTAAATTTTGTTTTCAACCAGTGGATGCCATCCTGTGGGGAAACTTGGTAATACTGAGCTCTTGCTAACTTGCTTCTGGTCAGCTCTGATGAAGTTAGCAATAGATAAACATATACTTTACACTCCACTAGCATTGGGATTGAGCTAGAATAAACTCAGGATAGTCCCTACCAAAAACTTTGAGTCCCATTGGTGACAGCAGCCTGATCATTTATTGAGAGGCTGCCAGCAAACTCAACAAGGGAACTGGTTTTGTTCAAAGATGATTATATTTTGTACTGCAAATATAAAACCTCATGTCTTCACAATGTTTCCTGAAAAGTCTGCACAGAGATTTCTTTCCTTCAAAAATGAGAAAGAAAAAGAATGTGTGGCATTGTACATCTCGTGAGGTAAGAACTCAGTTCGGCTTTATGACTGAGCTCACTGCCCACCTCACCGAATGAATCAACCTGATTAGCTGTCGAGTACAAACTGCTGAGAGCCCGCCACGGCGCGGTCACCTTTACACTTAACAGCACAGGAAAATTACAATTTCAGAAAAAACATTTAGTCACTTACTCTAAAATAGCAAATCCAGTCATTGTCATGAGTGTTGCTTAACACAATTTCATGCCCTCTCAGCCTTGCTGAGCTGCATTTTCTCCTTGCTGTCTTTGCACATGAGAAGATGAATGATTAAAGCTGACATCCTTACCCCAGGCGGCTGTCGATCAACCCCCAAGGCACACAAGAAGCCTGCCACCAGAGGAAAGTGACAAGCGGGAAGTGACCCTTTAGAGCAGGCATATTTATCCAACAGCATTTATCCCAGGAGTAGGTAAATTATAAATTAAGCCTGGATTCTCTTTCATGTGTACCCAAATAGTATTCTGCAGATGCCACTATTAAATATGACAGGTATTCCCTTGTACCAGGGGCTTCCCTGATGGCTCAGTGGTAAAGAATCTGCCTGCAATGCAGGAACCGCAGGAGACATGGGTTCAACCCCTGGGTTGGGAAGATCCCCTGGAGAAGGGAATGGCAACCCCTCTAGTATTCTTGCCTAGAGAATCCCATGGCCAGAGGAGCCTAGTGGGCAACAGTCCATATGGGGTTGCAAAGAGTTGGACATCACTGAAACAAATTGGCACGCACACATGCTTTTGTACTAAAGTAATTTAAATGTTTTGCCCATTTCCACTATTAGATTGAGAGCTTCTGGAAAGCAGGAAAACTTGTACACAACTTTGAATCTTTCAAAAAACAAAAAAATGAGTAATGCCTTTATGACTTACTGCAAAAAAAGAGGAAGAGAAGCAGCTAAGGAGAGTGCAATCACCTCTTGGTTACAGAATATTTCTTTAAATTGTCTAATTGCATCATAGAAAAACTGTCAATTTTCAAAGTTATCAATTTCTCCAAATAACAGAGAAAAATATCAAAATCTTAATCAAGAAGCTCTGTAATAACAGTAAACACCCAGCTCATTCAACATACAACAGAGAGACAGGAAATAAAGACTGGGCAAGAGTGAAAAGATCAACAGCTAGACCATCAGTTTCAGTTGTACCAAAAATGGTTACAAGAGAATTTTTCAAACTCCGCATCACTAACATTGTAGACTGGATAATTCTTTGCTATGGGGCAGACTTGTGCACTGTAGGACACTTAACAGCATCCCCAGTTTCAACCCACTAGTTGCCAGTAACACCTTTTCCAGAACTGAGACAACAAACAAGAGGCTCCACATGTTGCC
>SJYV01049656.1:0-22719 GCA_006410875.1 Neotragus pygmaeus
CTATGACGTAGATTCTGTCCCTGTTGGGGACAAAAAGAACCGCTCTGGGACATGCCCTCTGGTGTGTGTAATGGACGTGACCTAGGAGAATGGAGATGGCCCTGTGACTTCTCCTCCCGATAGGTTTTTAAAGACTTTCACGAGGGCACCATTGACTTTGGACCCACCTACAAGTACGACGTGGGCTCCGCGGCCTACGACACCAGTGACAAGTGCCGCACCCCCGCCTGGACGGACAGGGTCCTGTGGTGGAGGAAGAGGCGCCCTTCCGACAGAGCAGGTGGGCGGCCCGAGCGCACTGTCAGACGCGGGGCGGGGCGGCGACCCGGGTGCCACGGGGGAAATCACGCTTCTTTAGGCCAGTGCTCTTTAAAGAGCAAGGCTCCTGTTAACCCGGAACTACGTGAAACTCATTCCAGATGTTACCCCTTTGGGAGTGGGAGTGGTGCTTTGGGGGAGCCCCACTCTGGCCTCTTTCTAGAGACTGCAGCCTGCGAGTGTGCGGGCTCCTGGGTCTCTGCATCTGTGCCTCGTGGCTCTCTGCCCACACCACCCCACCCCGCTGCCTTTTGTTCACATTGGGGACCAGGGGAGAGGCCCCGGGTCCTCCTCTCGGGTACCTCTGCCTCTCACACTCGTGCCCTTTCCCCAGCCCGTTTTGTTCAGCCCAACTCTTGCCTGCTGAAAGCCCCAACTCTAGATCACACATGAGCAAGATGCAGGAAAGATAAATTTCATCCGTTAGTCATCGATTGAGTTTTGAATGATTATTGAGGCCCAGCAAGAAGTGCAGTTTGTTAAAAAATTCAAACGGCTATAAACTGATACATAATTAAATTGTCCTGGTGAGACAGCTGCTGAGATTGCAAAGCCCAGAAATCTCACCTGCAGATTGAGAAGATGCATTTTTGTCCAGATCAGTTTGTGGACATCTGCACAAGAAGCCTTGTGTCCTTAGTCTCTGCCTCTCCTACTGTGCAAAGAGCTGCAGGTGTCCTGTTTACCATGGGCCCAGGGCAGAATGCCTGCAGCCATGACTGCTGTGTTCTCACCACTCTGCCTGCTCAGGACGAGTGGTTTTTGTTTTTTTTGGCTGCACCTCGAGACACATGGGATCTTGGTTTCCAGCCAGGGATCGACCCCACACCCCGTGCATTGGAAGTGTGGAGTCTTAACCCCGGGACTGCTAGGGAAATCCTGGGGGAGGGGTTTTAACCCCAGGCCCCAAAGCCACCTTGACAGTTTCAAGTCCAAGGGGTTAGGGCCACTGAGATAGGAGGTGGTCCATGACCTGGACCCCCGCTCTGTAATCAGTGTTTGTTCATGTTGATATAATTGTGTCTTATATATCTCTGTGTGCATCTCTTGATTGGAATCTCCATGAGCAGCTGGAGAACTCAACCTTCTAGACAGCGATCTGGATGCTGGCACCCAACTCAGACACACCTGGTCTCCCGGTGCCCTCAAGTATTACGGCCGGGCAGAGCTGCAAGCGTCTGACCACAGGTAAGGTCCTGGCCGCCGTCGGCATGTCTGCTGCTGGGGAAGGCGGGGTCGGGTGCTCCCTGCAGAGAACAGACCTGCCCATCCGAAAGTGTGTGTGCGCATGTGTGACATGCGGTAAAGAACGTGTGACAAGTAGCTGTGTGCTTGCCACCAAGAATTCATCAGTGTTAGCCTTTTGTCATCACTCTGCATCAAAAATGACTTCATTTATGAAAATTTCCAAGATACGGCCTATATGGCATTTTGTGTCATTTAAGTTTTGATAAATTACATCATTGTACAACTTGCTTTTTTGTTACTTAAATATTTTTGAGATAGTGATGTTGCTGTTAGAGATCTGACTCTCATTTGCAACACTGTCCTGTATTCTGCTAAATATACCCATTGAATTTACCCACTCACCTACTGATGAGTATTTTCCTAATATTTTATTATTAAAAACACCATAGAGTTTATAGTATTAGATTCAGGATTTTGGAATTTTTTAAATTGACATATAGTTGATTTATGTTGTATTTCTGCTACACAGCAAAGTGACTCAGTTATACATACATATACATTCTTTCTTATGTTCTTTTCCATTATGGTTTATCCCAGGATATTAGATATAGTTTCACTTATCCATTTAATATGGTAGATGTCTTCAATAAGATGATGTCATCTGCCTAATAGAGGATTTTATAAATTTTTTGTAGAGTAAACCCATCCCTATGTAAAAAATACAAGGTTTGCCTTATTTCCTGCTGATCTGTTTTCAGTGAATGTCAGGTAAGGTAAGGTGAAGTCGCTCAGTCATGTCCGACTCTTTGTGACCCCATGAACTGTAGCCTCCAAGCTCTTCTGTCCATGAGATTTTCCAGGCAAGAGTACTGGAGTGGGTTGCCATAGATTTCTACAATGTTGTTCTTAGTGAGCGCATAGCATATGGTTGTGTGGCTGCGTCGTAACTCCTTCCCTCTCCTGGGACAGTTAGATGTTATTCCTTTGTCCCTTTCATCAACAGTGCTGCAGAGATCAACTTTGTGTATAAATCTTTGTCTGACTCTGGTCATTTCCTCAGAACAAAATTCTAGAACTGAATTGTTCATCAAAAGATGATCACTTTTGAGGTTCTTAACGCAAACCTAATAGCGTTAGGTTTTAACCTAACCTTTAGCCTACTCCAAATAGCGCGCCCTACAAAACGCTTGAACCCCCCAGCCCAGGGAGAATCCCCGCTTTTCCGTATCCTCAGTGGTCCTGGGCGTGGTAGTTGCTCCATTGTGTCCGACTCTTTGCGACCCTATGGACTGTAGCCCACCAGGCTCCTCTGTCCATGGGATTCATTCTCCAGGCAAGAATGCTGGGGTGGGTTGCCATTTTCTTCTCCAGCAGTCCTGGGATTACATGCAAAGAACCTTTGCTGATGGCTGGTATGGATTTTCTCTCAGATCATCCTTAGATAGAAAAGCCAAGATAATGCCAAGGTTAGGGAAAGATGGACAGAAACCCCAGGACCGGAGAGCTCGGTTCCAGGCCGAGGGGTGCCGCACACGTGGGCTGCGTCGTTGATGTTTCCTGTTGACAGCAGAGTCGGGGTGGCGGTCGGGCTGGGGGACGGTCTTGCCCTGGGCTAACGGTGCCCTCTCTTCCTTCCATGTCTAATGCAGACCTGTGCTGGCCGTCGTGGAGGTGGAAGTGCAAGAAGTCGATGTTGGGGCTCGGGACAGGGTGTTCCAGGAAGTGTCCTCTTTCCAGGGCCCCCCGGATGCCACGGTCGTCGTCAACCTGCAGTCGCCAAGCTCAGAAGAGAAGGACGAGTTTCCTGAGGACGTGCGCCTGGAGCTCATGCAGACCCTGGGGAATTACGGCACAATCGTGCTTGTCAGGTGGTGACACGCTCAGGTGGAGCTGGGTGCTCATCGCTGGAGAGCGTGTCCCCGGGGCTGACCTGGCAAATCGTCTCTCTTCCAGGATCAACCAAGGGCAGATGCTCGTGACTTTTGCCGACAGTCACTCAGCGCTCAGTGTCCTAGATGTGGACGGAATGAAGGTGAGGCATGCTTGGTCACCCGTGGGCCGTGCTTGTCCCCTCCGGCTGCTTGTGCTTGTACGTGGCCGGTTTCTGGGAATATAGACGCCTACAGGAGGGCAGGGGCTGGGTCTCTCTTTACCACATCTTTAAAAAACATTTCATTATTTTTTTGATTTTTGGCTTTGCTGGGTCTCGGTCGCTGCATGGGCTTTTCCCTAGTTGCAGCATGCAAGATTCTGTTCCCTAGTTGAGGTGTGTGCGCTCCTCACTACAGTGGCTTATCTAGTTGTGGGGCACGGGCTTTGGGGGACACCAGATGCACTCACTGTGGCTCCCAGCCTCTGGAGCACAGGCTCAGGGGTTATGACGCACGGCCTTAGTTGCTGTGTGCCAGGTGGGACTGAGACTAGAGATTGGACCTGTGCATCGTGCGTTGGCAGGTGGATTCTTTACCACTGAGCCACCAGGGAAGCCCCACATTTTTTTTTTTTTTTTAAATAAAAAAAATTTTTATTTTTTGGCCATGCCACGAGACATGCAGGATCTTAGTTCTCTGTTCAGGGATCAAACCCCTGTCCCCTGCATTGGAAGCCTAGAGTCTTAACCACCAGACCACCAGAGAGGTCCCCTCATTACCACATCTGCTTCTGGTATCTACCCTCCAGCCCCGGCTCCTTGCAGGACTGGGGAGAAACAGCAAGTTTTGGAGCACCATGCCCCCTGTGTGACCGGGGCTCCCTGCGCTTACCCCCCCAACCCCAACAAGAATATTGGAGTCACGCTCTCTCCATGGGCTTCCCTTGTGGCCCAGCTGGTAAAGAATCCGCCTGCAGTGTGGGAGACCTGGGTTTGATCCCTGGGTTGGGAAGATTCCCCTGGAGAAGGGAAAGGCTACCCACTCCAGTATTCTGGCCTGGAGAATTCCATGGACTGTATAGTCCATGGGGTCGCGAAGAGTCGGATACGACTGAGCGACTTTCCTTTTTCACTCTCCATGGTTTGGGACATGCAGCTCATAGGTGGTTCCCATTTTGATGGATAATGTGCTGGTTTTAAATTCACACCGAATGAAAAGCTTGGGATGCCAGTTCAGCTTCTGTTCAGACCAAATGTGAGCTGTGCTAGGCCTGCCCGAGGTCTAGACCCTCTGGGCAAAAAGTGAAGGTGGGCTGGCTCCTGGTGCGTGCCTTCGAGTGAGAAGCACTTTGGGGTCAGAGGGTCTGATGTCAGCGATCATTCTCGGGTGGCCGCTCTGTCCTTAGGTGAAGGGCCGAGCCGTGAAGATCAGACCGAAGACCAAGGACTGGCTCAAGGGTTTGCAAGAGGAGATCATCCGAAAACGGGACAGCGTGGCCTCCGTGTCCCCCACGGCCAACTCCTGTCTGCTGGAGGAGAACTTCGACTTCACGAGTCTGGACTATGAGTCGGAAGGTGAGTCACCCCGCCAGGACTTCCCGCTCAGTGTGGCGAGGCAGGCAGACAAGACCTCCCAGCATGAGAGCCTCGAGAGCCCTTCTGGGACCCCACCTGGGGAAGGTTCCAGAGATCCCTGGAAGTGCAGGCTCACCCTCCAGGCCAGAGCTGGGGGGCATTCATGCAGACGGGCGCTACCTGCAGCGCTAAGACTGGAGGCATCTGAGGGTTCACTGAGGACAGTGATTCGTGGATGTCAGGGCTTTGGGCTTGGGCCTGTGTCTCAGACTTCTGTGGGATTTGGGTCCCAGCCTTGCTGCCACGTGGGTGCCTGGGGCTGCTGGTGGCTGCGCCTCGGGGACCTCGGGGGTCCTAACACGAGCCACAGGCCTCAAGGTTGAAACAGACCCATCAATGAATGACTGGGCACTCTCCCCCTGATTGTTTGCTGTGGCGTTTCCTTCCCCAAGGGGATATTCTCGAAGATGATGAAGACTATCTGGGGGATGAGCTGAGTCAGCCTGTGGTCTCGGACAGTGATCCCGGGGGAGACGAGGTCTCCAGTGCCCCCGGCTCCACCGCCGCGGCACCTCCCGCCAGGTCACCGACACTCGCCAAGAAGCAGCAGCGTCCAACCTGCAAAGGTAGCGTGGACCCTCCTTTTCTAACCCGCCTCTGGTGCAGCGCTGACTCGCTCGGCAGCTGGGCGTCACGTGAAGCCACCATCCAGGGTGCTCGGCATGAACAGAGGGGCAGAATGAGTCAGAGCAAGAGGGGGACACCGGGCTCTGGGAAGGCAGTTGCCACCACACCGGTCTCCTCCAGTGATTTCATTTTTTCCACCTGGTGCCCCTCTCACATGCCAGATCCATGCCCATTCAGTTCAGTTCAATCGCTCATTTGTGTCTGATTCTGCGACCCCATGGACTGTAGCACACCAGGCCTCCCTGTCCATCACCATCTCCCAGAGTTGCCCAGACTCATGTCCATCGAGTCGGTGATGCCATCCAACCACCTCATCCTCTGTTATCCCCTCTTCCTCCCATCTTCAATCTTTCCCAGCATCAGAGTCTTTTCCAATGAGTCAGTTAGTTTCTTCTATTTAAATTGGCATGGCTTTGAACTGGTTTTACATTTGTGATTCCGCCCCCCCGCTCCCCCAAGACTTTTCTGATTCAGTCGTATAAGACACATACTCACTATCAATGTCCTGAGTTGTTGATGTCTGGTTATACTGGTGTAACATTGTATTGTTATACAGTAATTTTACATCTTAGCATCATTATGTCATCTTAGACTTGAGAGGGACGGAAAGTCACTGGGATCACACTGCCGGTCCCTAGATGATTAGAGTGGTTCACATTCTGCGTCGAACTCTTCAGCTCCATTTCAGCCACAGCCACCAGTGCCTTCCAGCTGTTGGCCACTGTATCTCCTTGTTGGTGGCGAGCAGGTGCAGGGTCTTAGCTGTGTGTCAGGACCCTTTGAGCTGGGGCTGAGAACAAAAAACAGGGGTGACAGTTAGATACTTCCCAGGAGGTACAGAGACCACCCCCAAGCTCCTTTGACTGTTTTTGGTCTCAAAGCCAGTCAGTAGGCTGGCTGTGTTGAATTATCAAGAGCTTAATAGACTGCTGAAGCCTGATCAGTTGCCACATTATAGAGATGTGGGCCTGGCAGGTGCGGCTGGGACCCTGGGAACCTGGTGACTCATGGGGCTCCCAGGTGACTCAGATGCACGTCCAGGTGTGAGTTAAGTCGCTCAGTCGTGTCCAGCTCTTTGCGACCCCATGAACTGCAGCACGCCAGGCCTCCCTGTCCATCACCAACTCCCAGGGTCTACTCAAACCCATGGTGTGAGACTGCTGCCAATCCAGAGGCAACAGCCTTCTTTAGCAAATCAAGGTGCTTCTATATGCTGCACGTCCAGAGGGCTCCTGCCCTGGAGCGGAAGTGGCTGAAGAGATGTGCCCTTGAGACAGGAAGTGGTCCTCTTCTCCAGGGTGGCCATCATTCAGGTATCCTATGGAGGCAGAGCAGGTGTGTACCTNATATGCTGCACGTCCAGAGGGCTCCTGCCCTGGAGCGGAAGTGGCTGAAGAGATGTGCCCTTGAGACAGGAAGTGGTCCTCTTCTCCAGGGTGGCCATCATTCAGGTATCCTATGGAGGCAGAGCAGGTGTGTACCTTTGGAATGAAGAACTTAAAGCGGCTTGGGGTTCTGACATGTGGGCAGACTCGCCCCTGGTGGACCTCGAGGGAACATCTCCTTGATGCTTTGAGGCCCTCAGTCCAGTTGCTCAGTCGTGCCTGACTCTGCGATCCCATGGGCTGCAGCACACCAAGTTTCCCTGTCCTTCACTCTCTCCTGGAGATTGCCCAAACACATGTGCCTTGAGCCAGTGATGCCATCCAACCCTCTCATCCTCTGGCATCCCCTTCTCCTGCCTTCTTGGGTCTTTCCCAGCATCAGGGTCTTTTCCAGTTGGTTGGAAAAGGGCCCTCAGGCACTCCCTTTAGAAGGAGACATCCTGCCTCCCCCAGCAGAGCTCATGAGCTGCACCTCGCTTTTAGATTTGAGGGATGGGAGGATGAGCCACGATGAAATGAATCGAGGTGTGCTGTGGTGTGGAAGAGAAGACCTAAAACTGTCCTGAATTTAAATGGAATTTTCTAGGGAAGAATATTGGAGTGGGTTGCCATTTTCTTCTCCAGGGATCTTCCCGACCCAGGGATTAAACCCGGGTCTCCAGCATTTCAGGCAGACGCTTTACCGTCTGAGCCACCGAGGAAGCCGAATTTAAACGTAATAAGTGAAAAAAGTCAGTCATGTCTGACTCTTTGCGACCCCATGAGAACAGCCCATGGAATTCTCCAGGCCAGGATACTGGAGTGGGTAGCTTTTCCCTCTCCAGAAGATCTTCCCAAACCAAGGATTAAACCCAGGTCTCCCGCCTTGCAGGCAGATTCTTTACCATCTGAGCCACAAGGGAAGCCCCAAGTGTAATAAATGTACACGTAATAAAACAGAAGCAGCCCCCTCCCTGGGCCCCTGGTGAGTCAGGATGGTGAACGCTCAGGCAGCTGCTGGCGTGGGCTGGGGGATTTGGGGCTCGAGTGAGCAGGGACCTTCCATGCTGGACCTTGCCACTGGACTGCAGGCTGCCCCACCAGCAGAGAAGTGAAAATATTCTCAACGCCGAAACTGTCACTGCCCTGTTTCAGAGTGAGGAATGGAAAATGAGGGGCTCTAGGGTCTTCCCTGGTGGTCCAGTGGTTGAGACTCTGGGCTCCCAGCGCAGAGGATACAGGTTCGATCCCTGGTCAAGGATCCCACATGCTACACAGCTCAACCTAAAAAAAAGAAAGAAATGGAGGGGCTCTGGTTTTCAGCTGTCATTCTGTGTGGAAGTCTTGTGGATTGTTTGGGAAGGAAGCACGCCTACACTTTTAAGTTCTTCAGTGTCTCTCGTGTATGGACATCACACCTTGTCCACGGCTCACCAAGTGTTCCAAGCAGGCATTGGGTGCCCTCTCCCCGCCCCCACGCCAGCAGAAAGGGACCCTTCAAGCTGTCCTGCAGGAGGGGTCCCTGCAGACCCGAGTCTGACTGCCCTGACTCACGTCCCACCGTGTCCTCCAGATGATGCCGACCTGGTGGAGTTAAAGCAGGAGCTGGAAGCAGTTGGGGACTTCCGCCACCGCTCTCCAAGCAGGTCTCTGTCGGTTCCCAGTCGGCCTCGGCCACCTCACCCACCGCAGAGACCCCCCCCTCCAAGTAAGACTCCGCTTGCTTTCCACTCACCACGATGCCGGCTGGGAATAACCGCGCCCTTCCTGCCTGCCGAGCGAATGGCTCTAAAATCCTGCTGTTGGGTTTTCACAGCGCTTTCTCCCCTCCTCGGGCTCCTCTTCGTCCTAAATCCTTGGCGAGTTTGGTATCAGAGATCGCTCTGTGTCTTGTGAGCAAATCAAAGCAGCCCTTCCTAAAGCTGCTCTTCGCCCTCTGTGGCTGTGCTCTTGCTTGAAGCTGCTTTCAGTTTGAAACCTTGTAGGTTGGAGAACTGAGGCCACAGATGAGCTGGGGACATTTTGAGCTCCTTCTCCCGCCAGCCCCCAACGGCATCTCTCAGCATCGTCTCTCCTGGACCACTGCCCTCCCTCTCTCTGCTCACGAGGACGCGAGTAAGCCCAGGTGTCCTGACCCGGAAGGTGGCCTCGCACGCGCCTCTAAGCAGGCACCACTCCATCTGTGAGCCCGAGTCCGAGTCTGCCGAGAACGGCTTTTCCCAGTCTGGGTCTGAGCGTAGCCCTTTTCTTCCTGACTCCCCCAAAAAACAATGCTTTGCTCATAAAACACTCCTCAATAATCGGAAATAAGGTTGTACCGTGCTTTTGATCAGTTTCCATTTACCTCCACTGCTTGCTTCTCCCCACCTCCACCCCGCCATGACAGTAAAGATTTTCCTATGCCCTACTTTCAGAATTGGGTTCATCGTGGTTTACATCACAATAGTAATCAATAGCAAGTCAGAAACCCATGACTTGTTAAGCTTTTTTTTTTTTTTTACTTTTCAGAGTTCATGCTCAGAAAATAAAATATTAAATAAAAATAAAGTGATATCCTATATTATTGTGGAGGTTTACAAAAAGATAATAGAAACAATAAAAAATTTAATTTCACTTACCTAGTGATGATAGTTGTTTACCAAAAGATTTCCATCCTTTTTCCAATTAGATATATCTATGTCTATGTAAAATCAATTTTTATTAACAGAATTGGTATCCTTTTTTTTTTTTTTTTGGTCATCTGTCTTTTCATCTAGTGTTTCTGTCACTAAATGTTGTTCTAAATATGATTAATTAATGGCTATAAGTGTTATTAAATATAGTTTATTCTCCTGCTTTAGGAGTTTTTTTTAAGACTTTCCCCATGAAACATCTTTAAAATTTGGTCCTAATAACAGTAGTGTGTTTTAAACCACTTAAAAATGATTGATTAGATTTTATGTCAGATTTAACATCCCCCCCGCCCAGGATGTTAGATTAAAATTTTCATTCAAATACTGCTTCTCCAGAGAATCTACATTAATAGGCCCAAGTTATTAGAGAATCAAAAGACAGCCTCAGAAGTACCTCTGAATTGCTGAAGGCCATGGATGTACTCAGACCATGACCTTGCTCTCGCTCTCAGCTGGCGGGGAATTTTGTGTTGAAGTAGCTGTGACTTCACTGACATGGAATCTCTGTCCTCCTTGGTTTTTACAGCTGGTCTCATGGTGAAAAAATCAGCCTCGGATGCCTCCATCTCCTCCGGCACCCACGGGCAGTACTCAATTTTGCAGACGGCAAAACTCCTGCCGGGAGCCCCTCAGCAAGCGGTGAGTTCTCCTTTCTCAGATCAGAGTGAAACGGGCCAGCTTCTGAAACCCATGAGATCTGCCCTGTGGTCCATGCATAGCCCCTAACATCATGCAGGGTCACCTCTTCCTGGTGAATACATAGATTTCTGTCTCTAACTCTCTGCCTATCCACCATTTAACCCCCCAAACCCTATGACTTACTACCAGGTCCTTTATAGGGGTTTTTAATGGTCGTCCAGAGTGTGAGAGAAAATCACATTTGAAGAAAACTCCCAAGCGCCCCTTCATGGAGGGACTGTTGGTTTCCAGACATACCTGCTTCTCTCCCTTCTGACGCTTGCATTTGACCTTGGTGTATAGAGCAGGGGCTGGTAGAAGGGGAAATATGAGAAGTTCAGATCAGTTGTCTTGAGAGAAGAGACTAAAAAGAGATCTAAATAATGCAGTAGGGATGCTGGTATAGTAACAATAGGATTTTAGAGGCGGGGCACTCTAGAGGGTGGCATTGAGCTCTAAAGAAGACTGTGGGTGAAGGTCAGTGGACTAGAGGTGAGGAAGGAGGGAGGTGCCATTGTGGAAGGGAGAGTAAGGAGAGCTGGGCCAGTTGATGGCCACGGTCATGCTCACAGCAGGGGTAGGAGGCTGACTTGACCTCTGTGGTTTATAGTGATGAAGGCAGGTCCTCAAAGGCGACCCAGAGGTGGAGGTTAAGAGGTAGAACAGTGAAGAAGTAGAATCAGCACTTTTGAGAAACATCTGGAAACTGTTGAGTGACTCATTGGACCTTCGAAGGAGTGACTTCTGACTAATCGTCCTTGCTTTTTTTACCTGGTTATCGAAATAAAGATAGAGGATGGTTGGTCCACATTGCACAATCCTAGAACCACCCGGTTTGGGAGACCAGCATCATCTAAATGTTATTGCATCCCTCCCCTCGGGTATTCAAGTGCTCCGAAGAAAAGAGACTTGAAGGATACAGTTTAGATGGGAGCTGTGCCTTCATCGCTGATGGAGCTCTGTCAACCTCACGCTCATGTATGGATCCGTAGGCAGAGGTCTCACCAGGCGAGGGCTGTTTTCCCATTTGTGCTAATATGTATTTCTTCCTGATTTTTGTCCTCAAGCCCAAAGCAAGGACTGGGATAAGTAAGCCTTATAATGTCAAGCAGATCAAAACAACCAACGCTCAGGAGGCGGAAGCAGCCATCCGATGTCTCCTGGAAGCCAGAGGAGGTAGGTGTTCCTCCAGAGCTCCTTCAAGATTCTGCTTTTCTTCTCATGTTCTTGCAAAAAGGGGCCTAGAAAAGAATAGAACTCTTTTTCTGGAGGCAGTATTCAGTAAAAGTACCCTTTAGCAACATTTTATAAAATTCATCTACGAAGATTTATTGTCCATTTAGAATTATATATTTAAAATTCAGTATCAATAGATAAAAATAATCCCAAAATTATTAAGGAGCACTTAAGGGAGAGACAAATAAATGAAAATGAGTTTTAGAAGAGGTTCATACTCAAGGCACTAACTCATCCTGCTGGCTCTGTAGAAAGAGATGGTTAAGTAGGCGTTCTCCTTCAGGCAAAACATCTCGTCTTTTAATTACCAACATCCCTCGACTCTTCACTGTCAGGCAGGGACCTCTTCTCTGCCATACTGCCTGTTCATTTTTTGTTGTGGTCACTTCACCTAGCCCTTGTTAACCATGTTTTAACTTAGAATCTCCCCTATGCATTCAAAATCACTGGTAACTAGCAACTTGGGGGTGGTTTGTTTGTTTTGACTTTATACTAGACTCTCTTTTGAAGAGGGCAAAGTATGCCCTCTGAAAAGCCAGATGCAGTTACAGTTGCCCGATTTGTTTTTTTAGTCTGAATATTTCATTTATTTGAAATTCCCCAATAGCATTTAAAGATGGCGTGTATTAAGAGAAGGAGAAACACTGTTGTGTGATAACACCATGGTTTCTCTTTTATTAAAAAAAAAGACAAAAACTCATTGCATGGATGAAACAGCCCATCAGCTGATGGACTCCCTTCCACCCAGCCCCCAGTGGCACCTCCCTCCTTCCTCACCACTAGTCTTTTTTAGAGCTCAGTGCCACCCTCTGGAATGCCCGCCTCTAAAATCCTATTGCTCTTATTACCAGCATCCCTGCTGCACTGCTTAGGCCCCACTAGGTCTTTCTAGCCTCTTCTCTCAAGACAACTGACTTGAACTTCTCATACTTACCCCTTCTGTCAGCCCCTGCTCTATATGCCAAGGTCAAATGGATAAAGTGGAGTATATCCATCCCATGGAATATTATTCAGCTGTAAAAAAGAATAGAATGCTAACACATACTCTGTCACGGGCGAATCATGAAGATACTGTGCTGAGTGAAAGAAAACGGACCCAAAAGGCCATGTGTTGTATGATTCCATTTATGTGAACTGTCCGGAAAAGTCAGATCTATACAGAGAGAAAATTATAGCGGTTTTCAGGAGCGAGAGAAGAGGAGGGACTGGGCAGTGATTGCTGTGGGAACGTAAAGGGTCTCTTTTTGAGATGATGAAGACGTTCTGGGGACCATATGGGGATGGTTGTACAACTTTGTGACTATAACCACCAAAGTATAATTGTTAAAAAAGGGTAAATTTTATGGTATGTTAATTAGATTACCGTCAAGGTTTTTTTTTTTTTTAAGTCTGTATAGATGCGGAGAGTGGGAGAGTTTTGAGATTTGAACTCTACCCTGTGTCACAACTTAATATTTTCCTTCTCATGGGCCCTGCTAAGATTTCAAAGAGTTCTACCATCATCTCCCCTGAGCAACATGGGTACACATTAAACTTTGCACCTGATCTTAGGGTCTCACTGATTCTTCCCTACACAGACCCCCAGGTCACCATCCCTGTTGAGAGGGTGAGCGTGAGGAGCTGGGGCCAAACCTAGCTGGTTGGTCCTGACAACCCTCAAAGGTTTAGATCAAAGAGAAATACACTGCGTTATCCTTTGAATAACGCCTTGTCCTTTACGCCTCTGCCATGCCATTCCATGCTTCAGGCGTCCCAGGAGAAGCCCTAAATGCTCCAGCCTTGAGGGACCAGGAATCTTCCAAACCAGAGCCCACAGCGGGGGTGGCGCCTCTTCTGCCCCGTCGGCCCGCCCCCAGGGTTCCTGCCATCAAGAAGCCAACCTTGAGGAGGACAGGAAAGGTAAGAACCTGGTCATGCAAGCCTGTCGCTCCTGGGCTGCTCAGATGTCTCCTTAGATAAGAATTATGTCTCCGATGAGTCTGGTCTCTTACACACGTTCACGACTCCCAGCCACGGCCCCGTCTTTGAGGAACGTGCCCGGCAGTTGCTCTCTCCCTCTCATCCCTGCTGCTGCTTTGCTCTCGCTGAGCAGAAACACTGGGAATTTTTCACCAAGACAGGAACAGCTTGGAGGTATCATTCTGTCCAAATGTTCCATTTCTGTTCCCAAACCAAACCAGCGTGGGACGCTGTATTCCACGTGTCCCAGTAATTCCCATTTGTGTGTGTGGTCTGTGTCCTGTGCCCACGGTTCACGTGTACAGATCTTATTTGCATTCGAAAAACAGCCACCGGTCTCCGGATGGGCCTTGTTTGACAAGCGCTTGTGTGGCCTCGGATCCTGGAGGCGCGACAGCTTTTCTTGCCACTTTTCTTGCAGATTGTTTTCTGCTCTCGCTCTCAAGCTTCTCAGCCTTGCTTGCTGCTTCAGAGACATGAGTTTGTCAGGACTGTAGCAGCCCAAAGACTGGCACCTCTAGAGACATCTGGATCTTCTGTTTGAGCTCAGTGTGCCAGTCACGGACACTCGGTAATCCTTGGCTGGTCGTTACAGAATGGCTGCTTGTCCACCTGGAGGAAGTGTGAGCGTGGCTTGGGCGCCTGGTTCTTCCGGAGCCAGCTTTGTGTTTTCTGGGTTGCTCTGCTGTTCCGCGTCTGCTCATTCATATGCCCATTTTCCACGCCTCCTTGAACTTACAGACCTTTTTCCTCAGCCTCTTCCCTGTTCTCACTTTGTCTTTTCAAGGCCAGAGGTAGAAATGGGTTCGTTTTCCTCACCAGCTGCACAGGAGCTGCAGTAAAAGGCTGTCAGAGAACAGGTTGTTTTTTGCAGCTGGTTTATCTAAAGAACCAGTGGCAATACTGAAATGCTGACGTTTAAGCTACTGACAGCCATGTCTGTACAGAAGCTCCCTCTGGTCTCATGCAGTTGTTTCCTTTGTGGTCCGTTTGAATCAGAACCGAGGAAGGGAAGTTCCTGTGTGAAATCTGCCATTCTTCTGTATTTAAATAGCAAAGATTCAAGGAGCCAGTATACCCTTCAATGAGTCCTTCAATTAGCTTAACACTGTGACATAAGCTACTTCACTGAATCCTCAAAGCTGCAGCCTCCAGGAAGAGTTTTCAGAGAGGTTCGCTGTTTAAGAAAGGAAGACTATAATCCCGTTTCCTAGGTAACAGAGAAACTTGTTTCAGATTATTCCCTGTGGTGGGTTTAAAGCTTCTACTCATATTTCATTGGACCTGCTGTTCCTCCTTGATACCTGTGTGTTTCTCCCATGCTCTTTCGTGCCTGATGACACCCCCGCCTCCCAGACATTCTCAAATCCTGAATTTGCTAGAATGTCCGCGTGGCCCCATCTCGCCTGTGCTGATCGACTCCCAGTTCCCTGGGTAGGCTGCTTATTGACGCTCTTTGTCGTACGTTTTCTCAGCCCGCGTCACCGGAAGAACAGCTTGGGCCTCAGGCCGTCCATTTTACAATCGGGCCCCCGGAGTCAAGCCCTGACACCCCTCCACTAGCGACAGTCCCTCCGGTTCCCAAACCAAGAACCCTTCAGCTGCGGAAAGGTGCCACCAGGAAGGCCTCTTCGGACGAGGCCCCGCCCACGCCGGAGGCCCCGCCCACGGCCACCCCGCCCACGCTGGAGGTCCCGCCCCTCGTGCCGCAGGTGCCCCCACGCAGGAAGAAGTCGGCGCCAGCGGCCTTCCACCTGCAGGCGCTGCAGAGCAGCTGCCAGCTTCTCCAGGGGCTCCCCTGCAGCGACGGTTCACCTTCAGCCCCGCCTGCCGGGGGTGCGCTCTCTCCACAGCCGGCTTTCCTGGGCGTTTCATCATCACCTGCAAGCCCCGAGGCTGATGGCACCACGGACAGAAAATCAGTGGGTGCCCCCCTTCTCGGTGACTGTCAGGATCCCTTCTGGAGCCTCCTCCACCACCCTAACCTGTTGAATAATTCCTGGCTTTCCAAGAGCTCCGATCCCGCGGACTCGGGGACCGGGAACCTCGGGAGGGTGCACTCAGCCCCTTTGCAAGTCAGTGCCTCACCAGCCCAGGAGCCGCCCCCGGAGCACAGACCAAAAGACTTTGGTACCTGGGTGACAATCAGTGACAAGGACAAGAGAACGGTGCTGCAGGTGTTTGACCCACTGGCGAAAACCTGACTGGGAAAACGACGGCCGCTCCTCCGCAGGATGCCTGCCTTCTCTCCGCTCCACTTTACAGGGGGAAGGCCCACTGCCCTTAACCCCACGTGGAAAGAGACATTAGTTAAAGGCACACTGAAAAAACATGGGTACTCCTGTGTAGTTTACAAAACTTGTGTCTCTTCCTCGATGCGACTATTATTCAGCCCCCAAGATATGTTTTATTGCAGACTTGTGCATGTTATCTCTCAGGGTATGAGAAACCTCCGGGTAGATTCAGCCTGTGGATTTTAGGAAAGGAAACCTAGCCCATAGTGCCCAGGAAGCTCCTTCCCACTGAATTTTAAATGATTGTTTAAATTATGTGTGTATGTGGTGTGGTTTTTAGAAAAATACTGTTTGCAGTTTACAGATTGGGAATAACTCCTTGGTGACCCACTGAAGGTTGGTGCGTACAAGATTACACTAGAAGGTGGTTGGGACCATTGAGAGCTGGACCACCTGGCCAACACCAGGTTAAAAAAAAAAAACCAGAGTGGGAAGCAGCAAACAGGCCCACCAAAAGACAAGGCTGTCATCCCAGCAGCCCCTGTGTTTATTCATGTACATGTATATTAACCACTGTGGTGTGCAGGTCTTAGGGGAGATGGTGGCGTTCCCTGCTGCGATTCTGAATCATCTAGCTTCACCCGAGCTCCAGCTGGCTAGAGCCTCCTGTACCATGTCTTAGACTTTTCATGTCCCATAAATTGCGGCAGTCCTAATCTCTGGTGTGCTACCCATTGTTCACACTCTCTATTCCCTATTGAATAAAACCTCATGGACTTCTCTTCCCCCCTTATATTCCATACCTGGTAAAAGCACAGATTGTGAAAATACTGGCACATAATCCTGAGTCTTTTTGTTACAATTTGAATAGCATTTGTTTTAGTCTGGTCTACCTGACTGTGGTTTCAGGAAGGAAAACACCATATGTCCCCAAGTATAAGAACCCCCAGAATATCCTGAGTTAACTTATCATCTACATTTTATTTGGGTTTTTTTCCCCCCTATACATTTCCAGCACCACCTCTTAACTATTCTTCAGTTCAGTTCAGTCGCTCAGTCATGTCTGACTCTTTGCAACCCCATGGACTGCAGCACACCAGGCTCCCCTGTCCATTACCAACTCCTGAAGCTTGCTTAAACTCATGTCCATTCAGTCAGTGATGCCTTCCAACCATCTCATCCTCTGTTGCCCCCTTCTCCTCCTGCCTTCAATCTTTCCTCTCAACTATTCAGTCATCTAGAAAGACATTGCCATGCTGCTTTACATTTCTAAAAGAATGTTAGGAGGCCTGGAAGTCTTTGGGAACAGATTTCATAATTTCCTGATAAGAAATTGACTGGCAAGATTGTAGTGTGCCACATACCATGTTCAGGCATCTTTCATGTCATAGAATCAGACATCAGTGGACCAGGGAATTCCTGTATTCAGAGCTAATGGTTTTGTTGTTGCAGTAATCATCTTGCCAGGGGAAATGCCACTCTCCTACTAATTAAACCTCTGGGGTTCCAGAATTAACTCTCATCGCCACTAGCAAGATACAGTACAGGTTATTTTAGTCTGGCACTCAAGACTATATCGGACTTCCCTGGTGGCTCAGATAAAGTGTCTGTCTACAATGTGGGAGACCCGGGTTCCAGCCCTGGGTTGGGAAGATCCCCTGGAGAAGGAAATGGCAATCCACTCCAGTACTATTGTCTGAAAAATCTCATGGACAGAGGAGCGTGGTAGGCTACAGTCTACGGGATCGCAAAGAGTCGGACACGACTGAGCGACTTCACTTCAAGACTATATCAAAACTATATCTCATTTTACCTGAAAACTAAGGAAAAGATACTAGTGAGCCATGGAGATAAACAGATAATGTGAGTAGTTAACTTAGTCATAAAAAATGGTGTTTTTAGCCTTAGCTGTTTAGGACACCTTCTCTAGCACTCACCTCGTTTATATCATTTTTACGTCTCTAAGAAATGTAGGAAGTAAACATGATCGTTGAAAGAGTTGGGAGGAGAGAGGCCGCAAGATGGGGGATAGGCTTTGGAAAGGTAAATCATTTGCAGGATTCACATTGCTTCTAAAGGGTACAGTTGAGAATGGAATCGAAGATTTCTTAATTCAAACACTGTTTATCGCCTCTTTCCTGCTAAAAAGGAGGTGAATTTGAAGGCATGTCTGTGTATCAAGTCAGAAAAAGCATGGGTAGGGGGCAGTGATCACCACAAAATTTGCTTCTAGGGCTTAATTTTCAGGTTTCTTCTTTGTTCTAGGTAGCAAATAGCCAATAAATGGTACTGAGAACAGAACTTCATTTAACATAGGTGTTCATTACACATACAGTACTTAAAGAATCTGACAGTAAGCATTAACACAATTGTATTGAGGCAGGTTGAAGGAAAAATTACAAGTAGTTTAACATGAAGAAATGAACACTATTTGATCATGGCTGTTCAGATTTAATGAACAACAGACTGGGTTTTGAGTTGATAATATGTAAGGTTCTCACATTAACATTCTCTTAAAAAGGGACCGTTGAGATTGTCTTATTTTTTTAATTATTGCTTAACAGTTGGTATCTTTCCTAGGCTGGCAGTGGAGTTGGTTGAATAATCTTGACAGTGAGCAGCTGGCATCCTGGGGATTTCATTCCGGGGTTTTTATTTTTAATCTTTCCTTGATGCTCCCACAGCAGCCTTTTTATTATGGCTTTGCAGTTTGTTTCATTACTGTTCTGTAAGGCATTACCGTTCACCACAGAGTATTTTTAGGCACAGACTTTATAATTTGGCATTGAACCCAATTAAATTCCTTTTTACAACATAATCTTCCCAGACTTCTTGCCTATTTAAAAAAACTGTTGCAGTAAATTACTGAAACTGGGACATCTGCCCAAGTGACTCCTATAAAAGTTTAAAGTTGTTGAAGTTCAAGACACTTAAAATTCTCCTGACCTGTGTATAAATAATAAGCAAAGTAACGTATAAAAACATTTCTTTTGTAATAAAGTAATTCTATTAAAAAGGAAAGCTGCAAAAATTGCTTACTGAATCTTAGTGGATAAATGAATAAAAACTGTTTATTTGAAGTGATAATTTGTACTGAATTTTTAAAAAACACCTATTAAATGTCTTGTCTTTTTTTTTTTTTTTTTAAAGAAAATGTTTGGCTTTGTTCTTTTCAGATATGAAGAAAAGCTTGGGGTATCTTCGGCCAGTCTTTTATTCTGGCTGAAATGTGATTATTAGTTATTCATCTGAGTTTCTGTTTCCTTTCTCAACCACCAAACTAAGTTGAAGCAGTATAAAATAGCTTGGTTAAGAATTTACGAGTTAAATGCTACTGGCCGGGCTTATTGACAGAACATTAATAACTTTATGCTATAATATTAAAAGATGCTAGGATTCATGTTCTATAGGATCGTATAGCAAACTTAGATTGCTGAAGTGATTTGAGTCCGTTATTGTATGAAGACAGGCGAAAGGATTCTTCCAGTTCTGTCTAGGTTTGTTTTTAGCTCACTAATACACGAAATTTAGGTCATAAATGTTCTCTGATGCCTTTCAGGAATAAGAATATACTGACAATCTCCACATATTAAAGATGCTTAATCCTTCGTGACCAGTAAGTACTGTATTGAATTAATTTAATCTGAGTGCCTGGGACTTGGATGGGGAGGAAGGAAACAATCCATTACAGTGCCTTCCTTACCAAAGGTCGCAGACTGAAACTCATTCTCATACAAGGCAAGCTGTATGCATCAGCTCTGTCTCCATGAGGTAGGAAAATACAAACGAGAGAATAATTAACTGTGAGCAGAGGGCCAGGAGAGATTTGACAGAATGTGGATTAAGAATTTGATATGTAGCAAAGTAGATTTCTGTACATGGAAAGAATGAGCGAATGGGAAAGACTGTCAGAGCACCTTAAATGACAGTTTAGGATTTTATTCTATTCTTAGGATTTATATCTATTTATGTAGATAATAGAAGTAGCAGGCAGCAAAAATACCTAGATAAATCTGAGTGTTGGCATGCTTAAGATTACAGGCTTTGCCTGGACTAATAGATGCTTCAAAGCATCTGGAACATCATTTATAAATGGTGTGCGGTAGGGGGTCTGACATGCTCCTGAGGGGTAGTTACCCTATGCCATTTATTAAATATATGCCATTTGTTAAATAACCATCACTTTCACTTTCTAAATCGGGTTTCTCAAGGTGTTATCCAATTTTGTTGACATTTTCAAATAACAGCATTGGTATTTATATTTCCTACTGTTTATTTTATGTCAGTTTTTAAAACATTTTAAATGAATTTTAACTTGAAATCTTTCATTTGCACCCTTCTCTGGTTTTGTTATTTTCCTAATTTCTTAATTAAAGCTCATACTGGGTTTCATTATTTTTAGTCTTGCTTAACAATAAAGACATTTAAAGTTATATATTTTATCCTGATTGTAGCTTTAAATGCACCCTACACACATTGGCATGAAAGAGTCTCATTTTCATTAATATCTAGATTGCAACTTGCTTTTTTTTTTTTTTTATTATGCTTCCTTCATTTTTTATTTATAGCTGTTTTGGGTCTTTGTTGCTGTGCAGGCCTTTTTTCTAGTTGTGGAAAGCAGGGGCTACTCTCTGGTTGTGGCCTGTGGATTTCTGTTTGCAGGAGCTTCTGTTGTTGTGNCTTTTTTTTTTTATTATGCTTCCTTCATTTTTTATTTATAGCTGTTCTGGGTCTTTGTTGCTGTGCAGGCCTTTTTTCTAGTTGTGGAAAGCAGGGGCTACTCTCTGGTTGTGGCCTGTGGATTTCTGTTTGCAGGAGCTTCTGTTGTTGTGGCGCGCAGGCTCTAGGGCACGCGGGCTTCACTCATTGCGGCACATGGGCTCAGCAGTGTGGCTCCCAGGCTCGAGAACACAGGCTTAATAGTTGTGGTGCAAGGGCTTAGTTGCTCCATCTTTCCAACCCAAGGATCAAACCCACATCTCTTGCATTGGCTGGTGGATTCTTTACCACTGAGCCACCAGAGAAGCCCTGTAATTTGCTTCTATTTTCTCTTTGGTTCAAGGGAGACTGTGCAGTTTTCCAGTAGTTAAGAGTTTGTTTGGCACTGTAAAATTGTTTCCTAATTTTATTGGATCATGACCTCAGAATATGGCCTAAACATCTACCGTATGTCATTGTATATCCTGATTCTTTGCAACCCTGAAGACTGCAGCCTGCCAGGCTCCTCTGTCCATGGATTTTCCAGGCAAAAATACTGGAGTGGGTTGCCATTTCCTACTCCAGGATATCTTTCCCATTCATGGATCAACCCTGCATCTCTTGCATTGGCAGGTGAATTCTTTACCACTGAGCCACCTGGGAAGCCCATGTCAGTGTTAAGTATCAAGCTTAATTAATCCAAGAGGATGGAACTAGAAGAACTGATTAACAATATTCCCTGAGCTCCTCCAGGTTTGAGCATGTTGGTCCATTACTTTGGTACCCATGTCAAGGGCAATTCAGCTGAGCACAATTCTTTCTTTCCAACATCTTTTCTAACATGAGGGCATTTTATTGGATTTTGGATTTTTGTTTGCATCTTAAAGTGCAGTATTTTCATTCCTTTTTTTTTTGTATGCCAGGATTTGGTCAATAACCAAACTTGCCAAAAATCACATCTAGGTCCCTAGTCCCTGAGTTTATGTTGACTGTGTCTATTACCTTCTAGTTGAATGGTGACTTAACTGTTATCTTCTGATTTTCCTTCTGCATTCATTGTGGTTCTACAACCATTAAGCAAAACCTCTATTAAGATGATTTTCATCCATGTCTCTCCCATTCTTTAATGTGGTTTCTGCTTTATCCTGTAATTGTCTTGATTGGGCTTCCAATTTGTTTCTCAGTCTCTTTTTTCCTTGTTCATCATTCTTTGTGTTCTTCAAGGATTACATTTCCTTTTATAATGGAATCTTCAGCCATCAGTATATATAAAACTTGGTTTGCTTTCTTATGTTAAGTATCATGCCATTTCATCTTATCCAGACAAACTTGCCCTGCTAAATGGAGGGTGAACTCTCCTGAAACTCCCCCCACCTTATCTGAAGCTGCTTCCTGTTCATCCCTGCTTGATGTTACTGCTCATCCCCTCTTCCTTTATCTGAGTGTGGGAAGGGGCAAGGGTTACCCCCATAGGGGAGAGCTTTGTACTATCTTTAAAGATCTGGCCTCTCCCACTTCTTTTGAGGATTTGTTAATGGCTATCCTGGGATTCACTTCCCCTGGACTCTTATCCTCTGTCCCATGTTGCTGTCATCCAGTCGCTCAGTCGTGTCTGACTCTCTGTGACCCCACGGACTGCAGCTCGGCAGGCTTCCCTGTCCTTCACCATCTCCTGGAAATTGCTCAGACTCATGTCCATTGAGTCGGTGATGCCATCCAACCATCTCATCTTCTGTCGTCCCCTTCTCCTCCTACCTTCCATCTTTCCCAGCATCAGGGTCTTTTCCAGTGAGTTGGACTCAGCATCAGGTGGCCAAAGTATTGGAACTTATCAGTCCCATGAGGGCTTCAGAAAAAGCCTGGCTGATTCTGCCTCTCCCACCGCCCACGTTTACATGTCCAATTATAGATGTTTCCAACCTCAAGGTTATTCCTTAACTTTGTTCAAGACCGCCTTCCTCTTTTTTTCTACAAAATAGAGAACTGTTATCACAACTCTCAAGACTGTATTAATCTTGAGGTCAACCTTCTCCCCTAATATTACTTATTTTTTCCTAGCTACCATTTTTCAAAGTTAATGACAGCTTTTAGTCCTTTCACTTTTTTTAGTTGCTGCTGAATTATTTTCCACTTTTCCTTTTTCTTCCCCCTCCTTTTAATAAGCTATTGAGGGAGAGAAATTCTAAGATTAGCGTGGAAGTCCTAGACTACCCACTACTGTGATGTTTTGTCAGTTTTTA
>SJYV01049656.1:23201-39150 GCA_006410875.1 Neotragus pygmaeus
TTTTTTTTTGTATGCCAGGATTTGGTCAATAACCAAACTTGCCAAAAATCACATCTAGGTCCCTAGTCCCTGAGTTTATGTTGACTGTGTCTATTACCTTCTAGTTGAATGGTGACTTAACTGTTATCTTCTGATTTTCCTTCTGCATTCATTGTGGTTCTACAACCATTAAGCAAAACCTCTATTAAGATGATTTTCATCCATGTCTCTCCCATTCTTTAATGTGGTTTCTGCTTTATCCTGTAATTGTCTTGATTGGGCTTCCAATTTGTTTCTCAGTCTCTTTTTTCCTTGTTCATCATTCTTTGTGTTCTTCAAGGATTACATTTCCTTTTATAATGGAATCTTCAGCCATCAGTATATATAAAACTTGGTTTGCTTTCTTATGTTAAGTATCATGCCATTTCATCTTATCCAGACAAACTTGCCCTGCTAAATGGAGGGTGAACTCTCCTGAAATTGCCCCTACCTTATCTGAAGCTGCTTCCTGTTCATCCCTGCTTGATGTTACTGCTCATCCCCTCTTCCTTTATCTGAGTGTGGGAAGGGGCAAGGGTTACCCCCATAGGGGAGAGCTTTGTACTATCTTTAAAGATCTGGCCTCTCCCACTTCTTTTGAGGATTTGTTAATGGCTATCCTGGGATTCACTTCCCCTGGACTCTTATCCTCTGTCCCATGTTGCTGTCATCCAGTCGCTCAGTCGTGTCTGACTCTCTGTGACCCCATGGACTGCAGCTCGGCAGGCTTCCCTGTCCTTCACCATCTCCTGGAACTTGCTCAGACTCATGTCCATTGAGTCGGTGATGCCATCCAACCATCTCATCTTCTGTCGTCCCCTTCTCCTCCTACCTTCCATCTTTCCCAGCATCAGGGTCTTTTCCAGTGAGTTGGACTCAGCATCAGGTGGCCAAAGTATTGGAACTTACCAGTCCCATGAGGGCTTCAGAAAAAGCCTGGCTGATTCTGCCTCCCCCACCGCCCACGTTTACATGTCCAATTATAGATGTTTCCAACCTCAAGGTTATTCCTTAACTTTGTTCAAGACCGCCTTCCTCTTTTTTTCTACAAAATAGAGAACTGTTATCACAACTCTCAAGACTGTATTAATCTTGAGGTCAACCTTCTCCCCTAATATTACTTATTTTTTCCTAGCTACCATTTTTCAAAGTTAATGACAGCTTTTAGTCCTTTCACTTTTTTTAGTTGCTGCTGAATTATTTTCCACTTTTCCTTTTTCTTCCCCCTCCTTTTAATAAGCTATTGAGGGAGAGAAATTCTAAGATTAGCGTGGAAGTCCTAGACTACCCACTACTGTGATGTTTTGTCAGTTTTTAAAGTTAATCTTTTAAACGTTCTATGAAAACCCTGCAATGCACATGCATAGTTTTTAAAATAAAACCTGGGCTTAACCTTTGCTGTCACTAGCTCTTGGGACTTTGGGCCAGTTTTATGACTATTTTAATGCTGAGTTTTCCTATCTTTAAAATATGGCTAAATAAAGCTACCTTGTATTCTTATATAAGGGGCTTCCCAAGTGGCTTAGTGGTTAAGAAAATGCCTGCCAATAAAGGAGATGCAGGTTCAATCCCTGGGTCAGGAAGATCCCCTAGAGAAGGGAATGGCTACCTACTCCAGCATTCTTGCTTGAGAAATCCCACGGACAGAGGAGTCTGGCAGGCTACAGTCCATGGGGTCAGAGTTGGACACGACTGAGCACACATTCTTGTATAAAGCAACAGCTGATGCATAAGTATTCAAAGCAGGTTCACTGAATTACAGTTTTATTTTATCAGCAGGATGAGGAACCACTTAGGCCGAATCTGAAAATCAGAATCAGAGACTGGGCAATAGAAATGGAAAAGGATTCTGGGACCCTTGGAAGAGAGAGGACAGCATCTGATAGTAGTCCTATGTGGGGAGGAGAAGTCCATTGAAAAAGGTCCTACTTGAATGAAAAGTAATAAACTGTCTGAAACAGAAACAGGAGAGATGGACTCGATGGAGAATAAACACTGAAATTCTTAGGAGCTTTCAAAGTGTTAATTTTTTAATTAAAAGTTAATTTATTGAACATGCTTAAATTTTTTTCATGGACATAATTTTTATACCAAATGTCAATAAAAACCAAACCAAACATTAACATATTAAATATTACAAAGATGTGAAAATTCAGGACAGAATGCCTACAACTCAAATTTTAGGAATTAGAAGTAATTTGAGGGGCATCATAAATTATGAACCAAGTTCAAGAGACACATTACTGTATTACTGTGTCGCCTTTCTCAACAGGAAGTCCGCCAGCACCCAACACCATGGGCGTGCCCACTGAGCCGAGGGCCACATCCTCCACTATGTTCCGGCTGTCGGTGTGCCCTGGCTGAATGGCCGAGCCAGCGTCGAGAAAGGTATCCTGACGCTCCACGAGCGGTCTCTTTCTGTGGTGACATTTACACGCTGGAGCACAGGGGGACTCGGTGCCCTCGACTTTTAGGGTTGACAGTGAAACCAGAAGGAAGTGACGGGGTTACAGATGAGAAGAACCAGCTTTCCATCGTCATCTGAATTGTTTACAGCGTGCTTTCAGGAGTCTGCTCTCTAACACGCCTGTATTGTTTATTTCCTCCTGGGTGAGTCGTTTAAAGCGACTTTTCACATGAGGGGAAAGGTAGTCGAAACTTCGCCTGAAATCCTCTCCCAGAGAGGACATTTAAACAAGGCTGACTGAGCTAGAACCATTTTATTGATGGTCTAAGTTTAAAACTGTTTCAAACACGTAATGTTTTCATACGTTGTGTTCTTAAGAGTTTTTCAGGTGATGATTATTTTTAAAATATTATTGACTTAAATCTCACAAGACTGAAGTAAATCTGTGCATATCATATCCACTTCATAAAAAGAATAAACAGAAATGGTGGCTTGCCTGAGAAACTATAGTAATTCAGAAGTACACTGGATCTCTGTCCTAGACCTTATTTTTAAAGCACAGCTATAATAGCTATATCGAGATTTTATGGAATTTCATTCTATTACTCCACATTAATGAACAGATGTTCCAACCATGGTTTATCTTCCATGGTTCATGGAAAACAGAAAAAAAAAAAAAAAAAAAAAGAACCAAACATACCTACGCCTCTACCCTGTGATCCCATTAGCTAGTTTATTGCTGACAGCTAACCAGCACGTTCTCTGTAGCAGGATAATAAGATAAGTCACTTGTTAGGTCATTGCATAATTGAACAATTACATGTTGTTAGAGTTTATGGATGACCCCTGTCTACCTTCAGATGCTATACTTGTTTTAGCTTTTGACTATCCCATTCTACAAATGGCCATCATTTTCAAAATGGTAAACGTAAGCTTAACATGACTTAGTAATACCACTCCTAGTATATACCCAAGAGAATGTAAAACATCTCCACAAAAAAACTTGTACATGAATGTTCACAGCAGCATTATTCATAATAGCCCCAACATGGAAAGGACCTAAATGTCCATCAACTGATGAATGGGTAGACAAATGTGGTACATCCATGCAATAGAATATTATTTGCCACAAAATAACAACGAAGTACTACATATATGTGTGTTATATCATGGATGAGACTTGAAAACACTATGCTCAGAGAAAGAAACGAGGGGCTCCCACAGTAGTCCAGTGGCTAAGACACTGTGCTCCCATTGCCGGGGGCCCAGGTTTGATCCCTAGTCAGGGAACTAGATCCCACGTCTCAACTGAAGATGCTCGTACCACAACTCAAACAAATAAACAAATGTTTAAAAAGAAAGAAAGAAGCTAGACATAGATGGCCACATAAGATTCCATTTGATTCCATTGTAAGATTCCATTTATATGAAATGTCCATAATAGACAAATCCATAGAGACCAAAAGATGAGTGTTTATCAGGGGTTGGGGGCAGAGCAGAGGAAGAGTGGTTGCTGGTGAGTATGGGCTGATCTGGGGGGATGATAAAATGTTCTGCAGTTATATAGTGGTCATATAGCACAGTAGTTACAGCACAACTGTAACTACTCCAAAAATCCATGAGCTGTACTTTTAAAACAGTGCATTTTATGGTATGTGAATTATTTTTCAATAAGTATTTTTCAAAAAGTCATCAATATTATTATTTCCTATTTCTCACATGCTGGAGACAATACCACTTCCAAATGAGCAAGAAGGAAAGGTATACTTTATTTTGCTAAAATGAATATGAGAATCTTGATACTAACTATTGCTAATACATGTATGGGCTTAGAATAGTTTTATTTCACACTCTGATCAACATTATCTGAGAAAAATTAAGAGTATAGGGAGCTACAGTCTGGAAGGAATTATTATAGGCTAGAACTCTTTGAAAAAGAAAAATACTTGTTCTCAGCAATATAAAAATAAAAACTTACCAGGAACTGACCCATGGATGACAAGAGGTAAAACAAAGCCAACACATTAGACAAAGGTTTACACTGACGAAGTTTTAAAAATTTATAGCACATGGCAATCCAGACCCAAAACAGTCTTGAAGGTTCTAGTTCCTTCTCTCTGCACTTCAGGCTCCCTCCGAGAGGCGTTGCTCTGGTAAGCTGGTGATGGCTCTCCCTGCAGCAGCCATCCGTGCTGCTCCCGGCGTGAGCCAGGGATGGCCACAGCTGGCAAAGGTCACAGGTCACATGCTCTGCAGCCATAGCAGCTTTCTCCCATCACCAGGGACAACGCTGCACAAAATAAACTGGCACACAGGAAGTTTTTTTTTTTTTTTTTTAACTCAAAACAGTCCAGTCTAGCCCTCCCTTCAATCTTGAGTGCCACTTTTATCTTTGTGTTTTACAGAACAGTAGTCTGTTGCCTGCAATGTACTCCAAGCCACCTGGATGCCACAATGACTATGTCTGCATGATTGCGTAGAGCTTAAAAAAAAGAACAGCACGTTTCTTACACTGTGTTCATGTATGAAAAGGGAAAAAGACGGCTGTCAGTTTTCTAGGTCTTTGGCTAAAGCGTCACGGATGAATTGTAAGGTACGCTGGTACAAAAAAGCATCCTTTGTCTTTGGCTTACAAATGTTCAGATGGTTAACGTCCACAGGAATTAGATCTCCAAGGCCTAAATCTAAAGAAAACAGAAACGTCAATAAAGTCTAGGTAAAAATATAAGCTGCCCCCATCAACAGGGAAAGAGACCTGACGGGTAGATGGAAATGTCACGTTGGTTGTGACAGATCTCTAAACAGTAAAGGAGCTTACAGTTGCCTCTGGCTAAACCGTACGTGCCCAATCAGGAGAGGACGGAGCCTCGTGCGGTGCCATTATACTTCTGTGCTTTCCTCATAAATTCTGCGTGCGCGTGCATTGCCTGCTTCCTGGTCTAACTGTGAGCTGTGCCTGAGCACTGTCATCTTCGAAGCCTTTATACACTGTGGGCTATTCCTGCGTTATCCCACACTTCTATGAACCACTTCTTTTCCTAGAGTTACTATGAGAAACTCGAAGGTGAGCTCCCTTGCCCTGATGAAAAGAATGGGAACGTCTCACACGGAATCCTTCCTATACCCAGACCTTCCATGCTCACTCTACCAGGGAAGGAGACGACACGGTGCTTGGGAGACCTGGGTGAGTTTCTCATGTTTCAGCCTAGCCAAGTCCCCCTCCTGGCATGCCAGGAGGTACTAGTGAGGCCAGCCTGGTGAGCAAGTGCAGGTGGAGATTATGAAGGAAGACAGGCCAGCTGGTGACACAAAAGAAGAGGTGGACAAAATCATAGCAAGGCTTTGTCACTGCCAGCAGCTGGTCCACCATACTAATCCTGCTTTAAGCTTCCAAAGTCGTCATAAAAGACAAAAAAAAAGCCACTGTTCTTTGAACTCTTCAGGTTCTTCAACTACCAAACAGCAACCCTTCACCTCATGGCATATCACTTTAAGGTGAAGTCTCTTCAGGTTCCACTACAGGGTATCAAGCCTTTTTCGTTTCACTTAGATCATAACTAACGCAGCAGGAGAGAAGGCCCATAGGCAGGCGCTCCGGATACGCTCCGCCCCTGGCTGCCCGGAGCCCCCAGTGCCACCAGGACAGCACCGGCGCCGGGCTCTGAGGCAATCAGAGAGGAGTCTGCTGAGCAAACCCAAGAGCTACCGGATGAGGGGAAAGCATTTCAGGGAGTGGAGTGTCCACGCTGTTTATTATGCACAGAGGAACAGAGGAGGCTGCAAGGAGAGCAGAGATTTGAGCCCTGCCTGCAAGGAGCCTACATGGGCTACAGGAGTGGGTACTGCCCACGCCCCTCATCCCAGGAGCAGGAAGAGACTTTACACTAGTTTTTTTCCTCCCAAATCTTTGTTGCTTGAATATTCCCCATGTACTGTCCATTTATTTACTAAGCATCCACGCCTTTAGTAGATTTAAAGGTTCCTGAAGGTGGCTATAAGTCTGTTAAATGAAATACTCCTTTTAATTAGGCTGATAGAAAAGTTCTCGATTCTTACCTGAAGGCAGCAGCTTTCAGTGTGGAAGCTAACACAGCGTTAGCCAGTTAACCTGTGCCATCTAATCAGTTAAATCAAAGGGGGGCAGGAAATGCCAAGGTTAAATGTTTGCCAAGAAATTTTAATCTGTGGCTTAACAGACTAACAGAATCTAAATCTTCATAAAGCTGTCTTCTAAAAACTGAGAAACTGAATCTAAAAGCTGACGTTTATAATGACAACCTACCAGGAATCTAAGGTCAAACAAGTTTCAAAAGAGTGAATACCTGCCGATTCCAGGGGCACCACGTGGAGTTTAATCATGCCACCAATGTAGGTCGGTAGTGTTTCTACAAAACTCAGCACCTGGAAGTTTTTGTCTTTTGCAAACTCCAGAAAGTCATCCTGTAGTGTTTTAAGGGCAGGAGAATCTGTAAATTATAGAGAACGAGAACGTGACAAGTCCTGTGTATCTAGTTCATAATAAAATGCAGCAAACTTGTGAATTTGGGGAGGAAATTAGGGTTCTGATTCAAGATAGTGGCTTAGTTTCTTCACTTCCTAAGAAGCCTCATGAAGATAAGAGTAAATGGTTAAAACTACCCGAGAACTGAGGAGCCAGGAGCAATGGCAGAAGTTCCTCCCGTTACCGGCTGACAGGAAGTCGAGCCCAGGGCAGTGTGGTATGTAGGATGGAGGGTCCCGCAGTGTGCTGGCTGACACGCCCGTGTGCATCCTGAAACACCTCTCACCAGCAGAGCCTGTGTGTAATCACAGAGCGCCTGTCCCCCATCCTCGGGTATGAAAGGGCAACCAAGAGGCGCCAGGTCTCAGAGGAAAGCCTGCCACCGGAGAGAGACCCGGTGATCAGACAGAAAACCTGAGTACAGGAGACAGTTAAAACCTCTGGTATCTTTAGGATGATTTCAAAAGAAAATGGATCACAGAAGAGCTGCTGGAAAATAAAATATGACTGCAAAAAAATAAAATAAAATTCACCAGAAGTTTTCAAGGTAAAGGCCAATAACTCTCCATAAAGCAGAAAAAAGAACATCTGAGCAAAAGGACAATGGCATATTAAGGCTCAGGCCAGGGGTCCCAAAATTCTCATAGCAGGTGTTCCAGAGAGAGAGAAGATGCTCATTAACCCAAAATAAATATAGTGCCTTATAGTGAATATGGTGAATATCTTTAAAGCTCATGTATATTTTAATAGTTGATTTTCCAAGCCTGTAGGAAAAAACAGTTCATTGGTAATTTGGAATAACACTTAAAGCAGAACATTATGTATCTTTTAAAATTGTAAATATTTAAGATGGTATTAAAATTGTTGTATTTCTTGAGAAAATAATGTGTGCTAAAAAAAAATCTGCTAAGACACTTTAGTGGTATCTGCCTCTTTGAGACCCTAATGATCACAGCAATTCAGGCTCCTCTGTCCGTGGGATTCTCCAGGCAACAACACCGGAGTGGGTTGTCATTTCCTTCTCTAGGGGATCTTTCCGACCCAGGGATCGAACCCATGGTTCTTATGTCTCCTGCATTGGCAAGTGGGTTCTTTACCACTAGCACCACCCGAGAAAATAATGCTAAGAAGAAAAAGGGACGGTATAAAGAAAAACTAACCCCAAACTAAAGTTTTCCATAATAGTCTAAACACAACTAATATAGAAACAGTAAAATGAGGTAATACGGGTCAAGTTAGAAACTGTTCTCCTTCTCCTATATACTTGGTGTTAATACAATGCCAATTTCCTTTTGAAAGAAAGAATTACCTTTGCTGAGTTCTTTGACTTCCAAAGAGGGAAAGAGAAGATAGCGAATATTAACAGAGTATTCAGCCAGATGGGATCCATGATGAGGGACACTATAAAAAATTACTCCTCTGGTATTGTTTATAATAGTACTCATTTCTGGCTTCTTCGAGGCTTCCAACAGCATCTTTTTGACAAGAAGACCTAGTCATAGAGAAGGAAAAAAAAAATGTGTAAGCTAGTTTCCTTCGCTTCATTGTTTTTTTAAAAAAGGCAAACAAGAATACAGAAAGAGATGCATTCTTTAAAAAAGTTGAAACAATTATTCTCTGTAGTCCAACAAGCAAGGCCTTAAAATATTAACACTTAATGGGCTGTCGTCTCTGGGGTCGCACAGAGTCGGACACGACTGAAGCGACTTAGCAGCAGCAGCGGTCATACTCCTAAACCTCTAAAACATGCAGCACAAGGCTGCAGACAGGTGAGACTCTAGAAACTCACTTGTAAGGCAGCGCTTACTTCACAGGATGCCCTCTCCCAGAGAAGAAGGTCAGGCATTGCACATTGAGTGCCCATCAAGGAGGTGAATGTGCACAGCCAGCCCTCTGCCCCAACCCACAGTAGCCCACTAACCACTGCTCCATTAAGACAGTACTAATATCAAAAAACACAGACTCTCGTATTGTGGAGAAAACAAAGCTGCTGTGGGAGAATGCACCTAGGAATGCACCTTCTCTCCTGTCCCCCAACCTGGGCTTAGAGCTGACAGAGGTAACATGGAGGGTAACAGTGGGTCTCTGAGGATACAAAGTGTTAACATCCATCTTTTGGCCCAAAGGCCAGACGCAGAGCCAGCAATCCTGAGCATTTCGTCAGATAAACTAGGCCAGGAGCTGCACAAAGGCCCTCTGTGAGGTGGATGGTGAAAGTTTAGAACTGAATTGAGGGAGAGGGTTGGGAGAAGCAAGAGATGCGGTTAGCAAGCAAGCATGAGGGCCAATGAGCCGATCCCTGCGATCACACCGCCATCGCGGGCTCTGGCCAGGGGAAAGCAGGCCGGAAGGGGGCTGGGGCTGTGGGCACCGGAGCAACGACGGACTCTCAATGATGGTTGAGAAGCAGGGAAGAAAGGGGGGGCCCTGGGACCAGCCTTGCGTGCTGAGCAATATTTACAAGTCGGGCTGATACATGCCATGGACAGCTTCTGACATTCACTCATTATCACGCTTAATGCCTCATGAAAGCATTAAGAGGCGAACTCATTTGCTTCTTTTTATTTTCTCATTTTCTTTTTATATGATCTGTTACTAGTCGTCCCTTTCCAGAAAAACAAATAGCATGGAAGGAGAGTAGTCATTTTAAACCTCTGAGCTATCGCCAAACACATTAATTCAGGGGAGAAGGGGCCACCGTTACATAGCCGCAGAAACTTCGCTGAGCCCGATGGCTGACAACTCAGTGCTGGCCTGGCAACAATGAAACACACTGACCTCCCATGCTGTGTGACACCCAGATCACCGGCCTGTCCCCAACACCAGCAGCTCTGAGCTTCCTCAGAAGTTCGTTGCTCCGGAACGCGATGGACTTTCTGAACAAAATGAGAACAGCAGGCATGACAGGACGCTGTCGCTCTCCCCCACCCCCAAATTCTGCTGTCCACTTTTTAAAGCAAGATCCTTTGTTCACTGTACCAATTCTACAGGCTACATTTCAGGGTCAGGACTACCTCCGTTCTCTCGGGTTGACCCCTGCAGTTGCTTATTCCCCATTTCTTAGTCACGCTGGTGTAAGTGGAAATCTTTATTAAACAGGCACTGTTTAGGCATCTAACATGTAACTGGCAATTTGCATGGGTCAAACTGCCCCCCACCCCACTTAGACTGTGCATCCCCCTCTCGGTATGTGGCCTCACTGGAGACCACGCAGTCCCTTGCAAGTTCACCTGTGGAGTCAGCTCTCGTTGCTGTTTAGTTGTACTTGGATTTATGTTACAAACACTAAGCTTCCATCATTTTGGTTATATTCCTTAGAAATAGCACGAAGCTCATCAGAATCGAAGCATTCAAATACATATTTTTAAACTAGAAGGGAACTTTAAAGCTGTCTGGTCTAGTAGTTTTAAACTGTGTAGCTGGAGAATCCTTTCTTTAAGTAAAGGTGTATGAGCACTCGTCCGAGTTAAGTGGGCAGGGAGCCCTGTGGACTCCTAAGGCACCATTCCTCCAGCACCTGGGTGGGGGTCATCCAGAGATAACAGTTTGAGAACACTGGTCAGACCAACCCCCTCCATTGGCAGATCAAACTTCCCAGACCAGTGAAATGACCTAAAGTGGCTGGTGAGTCACAGGCAGAAGTGGCTACAGTCTGGCTCCTGACGCCCAGAAGTCACGTGCTGTCTCCTGCACCTACAATTGGACGTTCGACGTACCAGTGACAGAAGGAGCCCACACGGCGCAGCCTCTCTCGGCTGCCTTCAGGTGGCGCGCTCGAGAACACAGAAGCCAAAAGCCTTGTGTTTACTTCCAGGAGTTAAGGAGACTGTACTCCGAATCCATGGTCCTTACTCAGTTCAGTTCAGTTGCTCAGTCGTGTCCGACTCTTTGCGACCCCATGAACCGCAGCACGCCAGGCCTCCCTGTCCATCACCAACTCCCAGAGCTTGCTCAAACTCATGCCCATTGAGTCGGTGATGCCAACCAACCATCTCATCCTCTGTCATCCCCTTCTCCTCCCACCTTCAATCCTTCCCAGCATCAGGGTCTTTTCCAATGAATCAGTTCTTTGCATCAGGTGGCCAAAGTATTGCAGTTTCAGCTTCGGCATCAGTCCTTCCAATGAATATTCAGGACTGATTTCCTTTAGGATGGACTGGTTGGATCTCCTTGCTGTCCAAGGGACTCTCAAGAGTGGTCCTTATTATGAGAAGAGTTTTAAGTGAACCATGTTAGGAACCCAACAGTAATACTCTAAGCCTTTGGTAGTTTCATTACGTATAGCTAACTCTCTCTAGAAGGAAGAGGGAAAAGGTTAAGAAGAAAATCCTGGCTGTGACATCAAAGACAAAACTCCCCTCCCTCCGGGCCCCCTGTGGCCTAGCCCCTTCCCCTCCGTTACCTTTCTGTAGGGCACCTGGCTCTCCAGTCGCTGAGGCTGGTGTCATACTCCACAGATATTATTCGGAGAGCAGGACAGTCTCTTGCTAACCACGACTATGTAAAATAAAAAGTACAAAAGGAAAAATATTAATTTCCACTATCCCACTTACTTCTTAGCAACTGAAATCGTAACTAAAGGACCCTTGTAACATTGCTAGTAAAAGATTGCATTGGAGTCAAGTGTAAAGGTGATCAGAAAAATAATTGCAGCATTTTATCTTTATATCACTGCTCACTAGGTGATATCAGCATTTACAGCATAAGATCTATGTAGGTGTTAAAGAGTATGCTCAATTTTAGTCTGCTATTGACAAAAGCAGGGCCTGATTTTGGAATCTAGATCAAATTGGCTTTTTGAAAGCATTTAATAGAAAGCTATGATCTCAGGACAGACAGAACAGAATGACGGAGGCTAGAGATCTGATTTGAGAACTCAGAGACACTGATTAGAGTCACAGTTCCGTGTCCGTGAACCCAAGGCTTATCATCCTCTCCATGTTCCAATGTCACCAGGGAGAGGGCGCCAACTATTCTTTCTGCTGATAAGCCTCGTGAAGGTGAATAAGCAGCAGTGGGACAAAGCCCCAGAAACTATACATATTTACAGCAGCAGTTTTCACTGAGCTTTAGACAAATTTTATTCAGTAAATTCATCCCAACATTTAGGCTCTTTAGGAGAAATAATGTCAAAGAAATCCAAAGCAGAATTACTTCTTCAAAGTCTTTCTATTATAATTTTTAAAATCACAGAACTAGTCAACTGTCATTAATATATTATTTACTGAATTATATTTTCAGTGCGAGTGAACTATTACTGGCCCTCACTCCTGTTTTTTTCACTTAATACACTTTGTGTCATAGCATGTACCCAACATTATACAACAGAGTGACAAGCCCAGCTGTTCATGTAACATGCTGTACGTGTCTCTAAGGGAAAGAAAAACTGCATGGCAAAAATCCCAGCAGAAGGAGAAAAACAAGCACGTCACAGTGAGGACCCAAAGGCTGGTGGCACAGCCATGTGTCAGGAAACGGGTGGCCCGCCGGAGGCAGCCGCTTCCTTACCTTGGGCCAACACGTTGTATACTTGGTTTCATCTTCTGAGACCTTTTCAGTTAAATCCTGATCATTGTCCTGCTGGCGCCACGTTTTGAATGCTGCTCCCATAAGGCCATGAATAAAAAGGACATCTGCTTTAATGGGCTGACTAATGGGTGGGAGAGAGTTTTGAAAAGAAGCAGAAAAAAACGCGCTATTACTTTGATAAGAATCTACACAGCACTTTCTGGATGCTGCTTAGCAGGTTTATATGACACCAAATCAGCTTCATTAAGACCAGCTTTATAAGCACAGGCTGGCTGAGGAACCCTAAAAGGGTTCTGGCAAAGACATATGGCACGTGCTCACCACTGTCTCCATAAGGATGAAGACCCCGCTGGCCAGGCAGACCAACCAAAATCAACTGTAATGCACTTAGAGATCAGCGAAGGGACATGCCATAGACTACCCTCCAGAGAATTCCATGAGAATGTTACACAAATCAATAAAAATATTTAAGACATTAAATAATATGCTAATGTAGTTTCAAACTCAGTGTGCATGAAAGAGATTCTTTTTATCAAGGAAAGTGATGTTTATCAGAAACAGAGCAAATGAGATTTTAAAATAAGTTTATTCTCTCTGTATATGACATTGTAAAAATTACAATAGCATATTACTTGCAAGCTATTTATAATACACATACAATCGTGCCACACATATAAAATACATTATCATATCACATTATTTACAAATGAAAATTAACCAGGCCATCTATTTTTTCAAGTTGAAAAGAAGTTCTTGCTATTTTCTGAGGTATTATTTTTAAAGTGCCTGACAAAAATCCAAAATATGTGTAATTTTTTTGTTGTGGTCTTTTTTATATTTATCATCTTAGCAATGATACAGCTGGAAATAGTGACCAGAAATAACCTGAGGAAGGAGCATGAGCCAAATGTATCGTTACAGCCCATTTTGTCAGGCGCAGGCCTTTACACTCGCCTAAGCTTTTCCCAGTCCCTTGAGCTGTAGGCCCAGGCTCATTTGGTGCCTTCATATGATAATGTCCTAGTCCCTTTTCATCCAGATCAGCCTCTATGACCCTCATCAATCAATAACTTACATCTACATGAAAAAGTGTAATGTAACAAAGACGAAATAGGCATCACAAAGTTTATGTGTGACACGTTATAAAAGGTGAATGCAGTCTTCCTAAAGGTAAGCCCTTGGTAGAAAATAACCCCGGTAGCTGGTTCCCATTCTTTGGTGACTGCAGACTGTTTGGGTAAATGAGGTATCTGATATATTTGTACAGGATTTCACCGGTCTAAATCGTGCAGAAGGCAGTTAGAACGCTGAGCCCTCCAGGGCCCACGTACCCGGGGCGGCGGCGCCAGCCTTCTCACCTGGTGCGGTACAGCGGGTGCAGCAGGTACACGCCATCCTGGTACTTGTCCGGCACGGTCTCTCGGTCCAGGTTAGCCAGTGTTCTGGCGGCCTGGGAGGCCTCCATGACGTGCTGAGACTTGACTGCTTCCGCCAGTATGGAAACCCAGCCTGGTGAAGAGAACAGACTCCCTAAATACTAGCCCCCATCACTCAGACTGTTGAGAGGTTTCAGGCTAAAAAGGGTTGGGGGAGGGGGGGCAAACCTCTGCATCTGTCTTCGAGGAAAAGCCCGACTGCCCCATTTCCATTCTTCCCTAAGGCCCTCTGGGTCCCACAACACAACGCCATGTGTCCCCAGCCATTTTTTTTTTCATTTAGAAAATGTAACATAACTTGTAATTACTAGGGATGAGGTCATAAACGGTAAGAAAGGGTCCTATTTTGCTTTAGCAATGATTATTAAACTCAGTGAGTCAATACTAATTACTTCATTCTGATTGGCAGTCAGATTAGCAGGCCTTAACATCCATGAGGAAGTTGTTTCTTAATTATGAACTTGTTAAGACCTGAGGTTCAGAGAGAAAAAAAAATTTGTTTTAATTGAAGTATAGTTGATTTACAGTGTTGTGTTAATTTCTGTGTACAGCAAAGTAACCCAGTTACATCTATATCTATATATTCTTTTTTATATTCTCTTCCTTTATTGTTTATCTCAGGATACTGACTATAGTTCCCTATGCAATACAGTAGAATCTTGTTTATCCATTCTCTATATAACACTTTGGAAAAACTTTCTTAAAGGGAGACAAAGAAATACTTTCTGCAGTACCACTGCATTTCTTTTTGATGCTTTTGTTGTTTAAAAGTGTACTGCTTTATGTACATAAATATGTATGAAAGTTCGTGCATGCATGCACACATTACACACGCAAAGATCTAGAAAGAGGCACCACATTAACAAATAGTCACTACCTCTGAGGGGGGAGGCAGTTGGGATTGGGGTGGGCTCTTTATAAAGGTGGGTTTAATTTTTTGCTGTATCTGTGTTCTCCAGAGTATTTACAATGAGAGTCTGTTCATGCATTATTTAATTTAAAATAAAACAGAACATGGGCTTTGAGGTCAGTGAGACTTAGGCGTCAAATTTCTGTGCCCTGCTTACTTGCTATGGAGCCTCAGTCAAGTTACTTTGCTCCTTTGACCCAAAGGAAGGTTCTAATAAATTAATCTAGATAAAAACTGCCATTACCAAGCCCAGCAGGTGCTCAATAGATGGCAGCTTGTCCTCATGTCCTCCTCCCACTTTCTGTGGCAAAGTGTTGAGAATCACTGTGATGATAGGAGGCCATTATTTAATAATCCAGAAGAAATTCCAGACCCAACAATTTTTTAAACAATATTCTAATTGTAAAGAAAACCCCTCTTCAAAATCTCTTGCAGAATGCTTTATAATAAATAATGTTTTAAAATTCTACCTAGAGAAGTATACAAGTTTGTTACTGGTATGTACAAAAATATGGCTTCATTTTTAATGGAATCACAAGAAAAGTAACACTAGAGAAAGCATGGCACAAGCCATTTCTACAGCATTTTTCAGTTGACAAAAGTATTTTAACAATGCCTGTGATGTTTCACCTTTACAAACCATCAAATGCTCCTTGGAAAACTTGTGTCTTTCTTAAATATTTGCCGTTTTTAAATTATATAACTTAATTGTAAAAATGAACAAAAACAGCATTTAAAAATGAACATCCCACTTCAGCATTCCCATCATTTCCCAATTCTCATTTATATCTTTAGAAGTAACTAAAATTAAAAGTCTGGTAGATGCCCTTCCAAANTCTTTCTTAAATATTTGCCGTTTTTAAATTATATAACTTAATTGTAAAAATGAACAAAAACAGCATTTAAAAATGAACATCCCACTTCAGCATTCCCATCATTTCCCAATTCTCATTTATATCTTTAGAAGTAACTAAAATTAAAAGTCTGGTAGATGCCCTTCCAAACCTTTTTAAAAATTCAATTACATACCAATAATTTATACATATATACTAGCTCCATATCGGAGAAGGCAATGGCACTCCCACTCCAGTACTCTTGCCTGGAAAATCCCATGGATGGAGGAGCCCGGTGGGCTGTAGTCCATGGGG
>SJYV01049659.1:0-16596 GCA_006410875.1 Neotragus pygmaeus
TTGCCACAGCCCCCCAAAGCCAGCTGCACCCCATTCCCCACAGGATGCTCCCAGCAGGGCCCACTGTGGCATGAAGACCCCCGGGGATGAGCCTCAGTAACAGGGACACAGGGGCAATATTTCTGCCAAGCAGAGAGCTCACGGACACGGCACAAAAATCCACAAAGACAGAGGCCGCTTCCCAACATCTCCCTTCCAATGCCCCTTCCTCCCCGACCCCCATTCCACTTGCTCAACAGGCAGACAGGAAGCAGTTCCTTCCCGCCCCACTTCCTGCCCAACCTCCCACCCTCACTGATCATTCTTCATGGTGGCTGCCACTCAAAAAGGTCTGACTTCCTCTTTCCTCTGCCTGAAACCCTCAGTGGCTCCCCAGTGCTTTCAGCAACAGCCCTCAGCCCTCAGCCTGGCACGCGGGGCCCTCTCAAAGGTGGCCCTGGCTTGCTTCTCTGAGCTCCACTGCAGCTACTTTCCTTCAGGAACTCCTGATGGCTCTGCCTTCTCCTGCTTGTGCAAGGGTTCGTACCTGTAATTCCCTCTCTAGCCTCTGGATTCTTGAAATACCCAGAAAAGCATTTGAAAAAGCAAAGGGCAATCAATGTGTTTCAAAGGAGGAGGGCAGTTATCACCCTGCGAGCGCCCCACAACCCCAGCCCAGGGCCTTCTCCCTACAACGGGAAGAAGCCTGCTGCTGCTTCTCAGGTTGCCGCCTTTGCTCACAATGATCCAGTCTGAGCTTCTTAAACAAGGAGTCCTACCCTTCCTTGGGGCCTTTGCACTTGCTGTGCCTCCGGTTTCTCGAGCTCTTCCCCCAGCACAACTATCCCCTGCTCAAAGGGAGCCCGTAAAAGTCGTTGCTTCCAGCACAGTATGGCGGTTCCTCAAAAAACTAAAAATAGAGCTACCACATGACTCTGCAATCCCACTCCTGGGCATATATCTGGAGAAAAATATGGCCCGATGCAGCACTGTTTACGACAGACAAGACATGCAGACAACTAAACGTCCATAGCCAGAGGAATGGATAAGGAAGATGTGGTATATAGAGATAGATACAGTGGAATATTGCTCAGCCATTAAAAAGAACGAAATACGGCCATTCGCAGCAACATGCATGGACCGAGAGAGTGTCATACTGAGTGGAGTAGGTCAGACAGAGAAGAAATGTTATATGACATCTCTTACATGTGGAGTGTTTGAAAAAGTGATGCAAATGAACTTACAAAACAGAAAGAGGCTCACAGACTTGGAAAAGGAACTCACGGTTGCTAGCAGGAAGGAATAGTTAAGGACTTTGGGAAGGTCATGTACACACTGCTATATTTTAAATGGATAGCCAACAAAAACCTATTATATAGCACATGGAATTCTGCTCAATGTTATGTGCCAGCCTGGATGGGAAGGGGGTTGGGGGAGGGTGGATACATGTATAGGTATGGCTGAGTTCCTTCACTGTTCACCTAAAAGTATCACAACATTGTTAAACGGCTACAGCCCAATACAAAAAGCTTTTGGTGTTAAAAATAAATTTAAAAACCAGCAGTTGCTCCTGTACCAGACTCTGCACTTGAGCGGGAGGCACCCCTCTTGCCCACTCACCGCTGTGTCCCTAGCAGTGCTGAGCGCACAGTAGATGCTCAGTGAACAGTTTTGAACGGGTGAACAAGAGAATAATCGGGAAATGCGGACCAAGAGGCAACGGGCCAAAGTGCGAAGCAGCAGGGCCTGCGGTGCCCTGCCGTGACGGAAGGCCAGGCCGAGTGCCCCAGAGTCTGCGCACCCTCCCTGCCCTCCTGAGGCCTCCTGTGTGCCGGGGAGAAGCTACTCACCTCCATCCAAAGCCGCAGGGCTTCTCTATGCAGAGAGGCCAACAGCTCTCTTGTTGGGGAAATACATTGTAATGCACCTTTTGCTTATGCAAAGGTGCAGCCAAGTTTCTGTTCTGGAATAGAAAATAAGAAAGGATGCAGGCTCTGCATGATAATGTAAAAGCTGGCTTTCTTTGTGGCAGACTTCTACCCTGGGCACCACTGAGCCTTGGCAGGTGGCCTGCGGCTACTGGGCAGAGGTGACCTTCTCCCCTGCCGAGGTGGAAGGACAGGGCAGGACAGAGAGGCTGGTCCAGGCGGTGGGGCAGGCAGGGGCGAACTGCTGACTGGGTTCTCATCCGTTATGCCCAACCGTCAGGAAAGTTACCACCTCTTCCTCTGAGCCAAGCTCTGCCAGCTAAGGCGCCTCAACACCCAGTGAGGAGAAGGCAGGCCTGGAGGAGTCTGTTGTGAAGCCTTGGAGGCAGGCACAAGCCGGCTCTGCTTTGTGGCTTCTCGGAGCCTTTGACATGACTGGGAAGAAGGTCTCTTTGAGTCCTCCAGGAGGAGGCTTGTGCATCACAGTGGAGGTGGGGTGGAGGTGAAGGGAGTGCTGGAGAAGCTGGGGCAGAAAGTCTGCGGGCTGCCAGTGAGCATGTTCATTCGTGACCGTCTTATAACACACAAACGGGGCTGCAAAAGCCCAGTCTCACTATGAGAATGAACATTCCCTTTGCAGATCTTCTTTACCACTCGCTTCTCAGCAAATGCTCCGCAGGCAAAGCAAGAACAAACACGACTCCAGCCTCTGCTCAAAATATCAAACTGTCATGAAATGCAAATGAGCGGGACAGGAATTGCTCAGATCGTATTGTGCACAAAAATGGGAGGCAGGTAGAGCCCCTTCTTCAGCCCCCAGGCCCCCCACTGTGATTCCTCCCATGGCTGTGAAACAATCCAGTCCCCAAGGCTGCACCAGGCCACACTCTGCTGGGCCTGGGGACATCTCTGCAGGTCTCCAGGGTGGAGACAGGTTCCTCCACTCCCAGGCAAGTAGTTCGATGCCCAGAATCTAGAGGGAGCCTCAACAAATGGTTACTGTGCAAACAAAGAAACAAAGCTGCCTTAAACCATTGCCCGTGTTGGTGCTGATTACTTCCAAGAAGCTGCCCATTCTTGTCACCTCGTCAGGTTGCACGGGTTCCAGGGTGGGCTCAACTGCCATCTTGCCCTGTGACTTGGGCTTGATATTCTGCCCGTTTGGGCCTCAGTTTCCTTATCTGTGAAATGGAGGCAATACCAGTTCTAACCTCTCAGGCTGTTACCATGAATTGAACTCAACACTATATTTAAAGCATCCAGCAAAATCTCAGGCACACAGCACAGACTCTGGAACTCGGTAGAGGTCTCATCAAATGACAGGTCAAATGCCCGAGTTCTTTCTCTGGCCCCACCGGGGCTCTTCTCAGGGCCGCCAGGGAGGGCTTGCTCGGACCACAGTGTGCAGCCAGGTTGCTTTCCAAAGCCCACGCTGGGCCTCAGCAGGCCCCTGTGTGTGACCCAGACCTGGGGTTCTCCCCGCCAGCTCCGCCACAGGGCAACCAACAGCCACACCAACACCGGAGGCCCAGCCCTCCCACTCACCACCAGACGGCTCATCAAACAGGGGGGTAAGGCTGCAGACCAGGGAAGCACAGCCCTGCCGAGGCCGCGGGACACAGACGGATCTGTCTGAGGTCCATGTGGAGGGCACGGCCGGAAGGAGCCAGGGAGGACAGGGACCTTGATTCCTTCTGACAGCGGCGCTGGCCCTGGAGAGCCCTGGGCTGTCAGCAGCCTCCCTGTGTCCCCTGAGCTCCCCAGCCCTCCCTGACCCGAGCCCCGGGGCCCGGCATGGAGTCTCCTCCAGAGGAAGCCCTTCGGGGAGGCCCTGGTGGCGACACCATGTGACACCCCCACCAGCCCCACCAGTCTCAGAGACCGTGAGCACGACAACCAACCCTCGCCCCCGCCCCCAGCCGATGTCAGCAGTTGGGCACTGGCAGGGCGTGTGAAAATAGTGATTTTTCATTCTTCCAATGATTCGTATTCTTCTAATTCCCTACCCAGCCCTGAGAGGTATGCGTGAGCTCCAGAAGCTCCTGTTCAGCCGGCTGGGTGGGAGGTGGCAGCTGTGGGCTGGGAGTGGCTGCAGAGGGGATGCGTCATCGCAGCGCCAGGCCTGGCCCGGGGGGGATCGGCACGCCGGAGCAGTCCAGGTCAGGAGCCCCGGCCCGGGTCTGAGGACAGACAGGGCAGGCACTCAGGCCGGCCTCCCCACCGCCACCAGGGCCTCAGGGCCCCCCACATGATGAGGAAGGAGGAAGAGGTCCGCCCAGCAGGCCCTGACTCAGAAGAGACTGGGGACACCCTGGCCATTCACAGCCACCTGCGCCTTTGGCACAGCCAGAGGGTCATCAGGAATTCCCATCTCCCAGCAAAATTCTGAAGTTTCAGAGCACCGCTCCCTGTATTATTACAGAGTTGTCTGCTGTGAACATATCCCTCCTCTAAAGTGAAATCCCTCAGCATGATTCCTAACATTCGCAACGTAAGGAGCCTCCCTGAACGCAGTGGGAAGCTGCTCTGTCCATGCAGCCCACAGCGCCTGGCGCCACGGGAACCTGTTCGGGCAGCAGCACTCCCTTGCCAGCCTCTGTCCCCAGGCAGAGCACTGTGCTGACTGCCTGGGCCAGGCTGGGAGCAGGGACCCAGAAGTGTGGAACCAGAGAACCACTGGGTAGCCGGGAAGATGGGTGAGCATCCCCTGTGACGCAGGGAGCCCAGAGCCAAAGGCAGAGAGGCTGAGCTCTCAGACACGCGAGAGCTGCCCCAGAGCACTGCAGGGTCAGAGGGGGCCCACTGGAGCCCACAAGCCCGTCTCATTGCCAGGCCCGGGTGCTCCACCCCCGCACCCGGCTGCCCCCCACACTCTGCTGTGAGCTGTGGACATCCCCACAGAGCGGGCTCAGCTCCCTCGGCTGCTGCTCTCCTCGGGGCCGGCCCCTCTGCCGCACCACCGTGGCCCCCAGCGCCTTCAGCTGGTGGTCACACTGTTAACTGCCACCTCCCTCCACTGGGCCCGTCTGTGCCCACTGAGAACTGGGGGCTCCTCTGCATCTTGAGAGGCCGCGTCCTCAGTGTCTAGGACCCAGCTGGCTTCCAAAGCTTCAGGATCAATCCAAGTGTGGCCGTTCTGGCCAGCTCTGTCCCTCCAAGGCCTCCTGTGCCACAACCCCATGCCTGCCCCGCTCTGTGCCTCCCGGGACACGCTGAAGGTCTACACAGGAAAGCACGCTCCCCAGCTTGTCCACTTTGCCAATCTGTGGTCAAAACCAGTTCCAGACTCATCTCAACTGTGACCTCCCCAGCCAGGCGGAGGGCGCTGGCTGTGTCTCGAAGCTGCTGAGGCTCCTGTCCTTCCTGTTGCACTAAGGGAAGCCAGTGTGTCCCCAAGAGAGCCGAGCTTCTCAAGGACAAGAGTGGGGCTGCTTGACAGGCATCATAGACAAAGAAACAATGGCTGCACCTTGCTGGTCAGCTCTGAGCTTCCCAGACCTGTGCCAGGCACCTCCTCACATCACCACCTTCCACCTCCCACAGCCTGCAAGTGAGCGTTCCTGCCCCCGTTTACCTGTCGTGGAACAGAGGCTCAGAGAGACTGAGAAACTCGCCGAGCCCGAGCGGGACAGGGCAAAGGCTTTGGAGAGCACTGGGCGGAAGTGCTGATGTTGAAGCTGCATATCCCTCACCCTGGCGACTCAAAGCATCTATGCTGGAGACAAACAACCTTGAGCACCAGGGAAGGCGGGACAAGAACATTTATGCTACTAGGTAGGGCTTCTTTTCCAAGGACAAACAGCCTGTGTTCCATGGGAGTCTGTGGGACCTTGGTCATCCTACGAGAATGCATTTACTCATCAATTCATTCATTCATGAGACACTTCCTCAACCCCTACTGTGTGCCTGACCCTTTCTCAGCTGCTGAGCAGAACCAGGTAAGCAGACCCTCTGAATCGGACATTAAACTTGGGGCACCCAGCCCTCCTGAGACATGCCACCAAGGGACCCCTCAGGCGGCAGAGGGGTCTGCTCAGCTACCATTCCCGCGACACAGGGGGCAGACGAGGAGGAGCCCGGATGGAAGGGGCAGCCGGGGGGAAGCGGCACCCTCTGCTCTTCCGGCTCGATTGTCCCCTCCTTACTGGAGTTTGCGGGCGACAAGCTCTGCCGCTTCCCAGAGCTGCCACCAAGGAGTGACACGGCCCAGCCTTCCTCATCCACGGCGACTCGCACTCCTACTTTGACAACCACCAGCTCCCCAGGGAAGGTCAAGGACGGGCTGCTCTGGGGCTGCCCTCCTCACCTGTCAGGAGGCCTCCAGGAGCTGGGAGGGAGGTGCGGGGGAGTCCTGGGGGCAGGAGAGAGCCTCACACTTCAGGGCAGAAGAGGCAGGGGGGAGGACAGGTCTCGGCTCCCCCACCAAAATGTCCTCTGCCTGCACTGTCCTCCCTGGGAGGAGGGAGGTGGTCTACTGTCTCCCCCACGGGAATGTGACTTCTTGCAGCAGGACCTCAGGCCTGCTAACATGATGCTTCTAGCACCTAGAACTGTGCTCAGAGTAGGTGCTCTGTAGATATGGTGAAGTGAATAAGTCAGTGGGTGAGGGGTGAACACACCCTAGAGCGAGGAGGAAGACAAGCCCGGGGAAAACGCCAGGAGAGTCACAGATGGGAAAGACAGTCAGGGCCGTGGGCAGCGGGAAGAGGACCGGTATCCAGGCACACGGGTATGTGAATCCCATCTGCCATGCCCCAGCCATGCCACCCAATCTCTCTGAACCTCAGTGACCTTATCCAGGACAGGGAATCTCATGGGGCACTGGGGCAACGTAGAGAGACATCGTGTAAGTGCTTCCTTACACGTGTTTGAAAACTCAACCCCTTAGGCCACAGGGAGAGGGGTCTGGAATGCTATCAACAGAAGGCATGAGCCCCGGACTCCCTAAGAGAGATGTTTCTATCTCTTTAGAACCCAAACCAACCTCATGACTCCATTGATAGTATGTTGGGATTCCAGGCCCCTTACCTGGCACAGAAGGCTTTGCCAACCTCATTCCTGCCTCTCCCCCAGCACCCTACACTCTGATTGGCCCCAGCCTCGAGCTGTGATGTGGTGATGCCATTGAGCCTTTATGCCTGCTGATCTATCACCCACAACACCACCAGCCCACACCATGCTCCCTTGCAGATTAACTCTGCCTCAGGGGCAAGGTGGCTCAGCAGTAAAGAATCTGCAAGAGCCACAAGAGACACAGATTTGATCCCCAGGTGGGGTAGATCCTCTGGAGGAGAGCATGGCAACCCACTCCAGTATTCTTGCCTGAAGAATCCCATGGACACAAGAGCCTGGTGGGTTACAGTCCATAGAGTTGCACACTCTGCTTAGCACGCATCCATGCACCTGGGAAGCCCCCAGTGCCCAGCATGGGGCCCAATTTAGACCAGGCTTCTGAGAGTGCCCAACAATTAAATACAGGACTGGGGACAGCTTACCCTCAAGGCATGCTCTCCGTGTGCCCAGCATGCTGTTAAGCACTTTTCCGGTATTTAACTCAAGTTATGCTCCCAACAGCTCTGGGAGGTAGTACTAATTATCCCCCATCCCAGCATACAGCAGGGCAGGCGGTCGCCTCCTTTCTTCTCGGCCTGAAGGAACAACCTACCCGCTGAGCAGCCAGTCATGTTCCAACTCGCTAGTACAGTGTGAGGTCTTAATTTCAACTTGTTGCCAACATTAAAAAGTAATTAGATTTCCTGTAAATGTGGATTTCCAGCTTCTCAGGGGACATGGGGGTGGGGGCGGGGGCCCACAATGGTGCACCTGTTCATTCCAAAATGACAAGTGAATGGCACCTAGGAGGGGCTCTCCAGGGCGGTAGCCTCTCTTGCTGCCCCAGTCCCCACCACACCCTACTGTCCACAGCCCCGACACCCGGATTAGGCCCTCTGCCTGGCTCCCACCAGCATCTGAGGTGCTGCCCCTTCTAAGTGCTATATTTGCTGGCAGTCATACCTCCTGGCGGCTCATGAGGCTGTGCTCTCAGACCAGATAAACACGAGGAACAGGAACAGTGCTGGGACGCCTGGTTGCGGCTACACCAGGAGCAGAGCCCGAACCCTGGGAAGCTGCCATGTGACAGTGGGAGCCTGTTCTACCCAACCTCACATCCCTCGCTACAGCCAGGCCCACACTCAGCGTGTCCTCTTTGTCCTGGGAGCCCTGCTCGCTTCCCTTCAGCTTCAGGGAACCAAGCTCTCGTGCCCAGGTTCTGACGTGTGTTTCTCTTCCCAGGAACCAGAACCAGAGGCACGGGAAAGGGACCGGGGCCTGCGCCTTTCCCCTGGTGGGTTTGCAGCTCTGCAGCCAGTTCACGGGATCATCCCCGAGATCCGCAAACAACACGCCTGTCCTGTCTCGGCCTTCCCTACCATCACCACGTGGCCCCAACATTCTTGGAAGTTGGTGAGAAATGCAGCCCATGGGCCTCTGATTGTTTGCAAATCCTGGCAAGACTTTGGTGAGCCCAGGCCAACTTCTGGACTAAATTAGGAAAGAGGAAAAATATTTGAATCCTGGCACAGACAGAAATCATTCAACAGAAATTGTTTAAGAACATCTCATGCTAGGAAGGGTCAAAGGGTACAATCTCTACTCTGACAGCTCAGAAGCTCCTTTGGGTCCCTGTTTTCCACAAGCCTAAAGAGTATGTCTGCCCTTGACGGAAGACACGCTTGGGGTGGGGGTGGAGGAGCAGGAATTCTTCCAGAACATGAGAAATTAGCTTAGCTAGGAGGGGCAGCTATGTCTGCCCAGAAATCTTGCTCCTCCTGCTCTGTTGTTTTAAAGTGTTCGCTCAGTTGCTTTAAACAGAATCCCCAAAGTGACTTCCTGGATCCATTCAGCTGGCAAGTTGGGGTGGGGTGGGCTGGGTTTGAGCAGGGAGAGGGTGGAGCTCAGCTCCAGTGTAAGGTCCCTGCAATGGCCTTCAGGAAAGGTCGCTCTAGCTGCAGGGTCTTAGAGGCCTGGAGGGGAGAGAGGGAGCTCGTCCCTTGGGGGCACCTCAGGAGTGCCTTTCCTTCCAGTCTTTATTGATCAGGGCGTGTGGGAGGTGTAAAGACGAATAAACCAACTTTAGGGCAAGGCAGGACCTTTGCCAGGGAGGTAAAAGCCAAGATTAGGATGCAACTGTTTCCGACTCCAAAGATGGTCCTCATTCTATGCCCAGTGCTTCCCTAACACATGCGCCCACGTGCATCGACACAGTGGGAGGCAAATGAAACTCTAAAGTGCTGGGGTTCAGCTCAAGGTGGTGGTGTTGTTTTTCAGTTGCTCAGTCATGTCCGAATCCTTGCAATCCATGGACCACAGCACGCCAGGTTTCCCTGTCCTTGACATCTCCTAGAGTTTGCCCAAACTCATGTCCATCGAGTTGGTGATGCCATCCAACCATCTCATCCTCTGTCAGCTCAGTTCAGTTCAGTTCAGACGCTCAGTCATGTCTGACTCTTTGTGACCCCATGAATCGCAGCACGCCAGGCTTCCCTGTCACCAACTCCAAGATTTTACTCAAACTCACGTCCATCGAGTCAGTGATGCCATCCAGCCATCTCATCCTCTGTCGTCCCCTTTTCCTCCCCGCTTCAATCTTTCCCAGCATCAGAGTATTTTCCACTGAGTCAGTTTTCGCAGCGAGTGGCCAAAGTATTGGAGCTTCAGTTTCAGCATCAGTCCTTCCAAAGATTATTCAGGCTGATTTCCTTTAGGATTGACTGGTTTGATCATCTTGCAGTCCAAGGGACTCTCAAGAGCCTTCTTCAACACCACAGTTCCAAAGCATCAATTCTTCAGAGCTCAGCTTTCTTTATAGTCCAACTCTCACATCCATACATGACTGCTGGAAGAACCATAGCTTTCACTAGACGGACCTTTGTTGGCAAAGTAACATCTCTGCTTTTTATTATGCTGTCTAGGCTGGTCATAGCTTTTCCTCCAAGAAGTGAGCATCTTTTAATTTCATAGCTGCAGTCACCATTGTAGTGATTGTGGAGCCCAAGAAACTAAAATGTCTCAATGTTTCCATTATTTCCCCATCTATTTGTCATGAATGGTGGGACCGGATGCCATGATATATGTTTTTTGAACGCTGAGTTTTAAGACAACTTTTTCACTCTCCTCTTTCACTTTCATCAAGAGGCTCTTTAGTTCTTCACTTTCTGCCATAAGTATGGTGTCATCTGTGTATCTGAGGTTATCGATATTTCCCCCTGTAATCTTGATACCAGCTTGTGCTTCATCCAGCCTGACATTTCTCATGATGTACTCGGCATATAAGTTAAATAAGCAGGGTGACAATATACAGCCTTGACATACTCCTTTCCTGATTTGGAACTAGTCTGTTGTTTCATGTCTCATTCTAACTGCTGCTTCTTGACCTGCATAAAGATTTCTGAAGAGGCAGGTAAAGTGGTCTGGTATTCCCATCTCTTTCAGAATTTTCCACAGTTTGTTGTGATGCATACAGTCAAAGGCTTTGGCATAGTCAATAAAGCAGAGGGGATGTTTTTCTGGAATTCTCTTGCTTTTTTGATGATCCAATGGATGTTGGCAATTTCATCTCTGGCTCCTCTGCCTTCTGTAAATCCAGCTTGAACATCTGGAAGTTCACAGTTCACACACTGTTGAAGCCTGGCTTGGAGAATTTTGAGCATTACTTTGCTAGCGTGTGAGATGAGTGCAATTGTGCAATAGTTTGAGCATTCTTTGGCATTGCCTTTCTTTGGGATTGGAATGAAAACTGACCTTTTCCAGTCCTGTGGCCACTGCTGAGTTTTCCAAATTTGCTGGTATATTGAATGCAGTACTTAAACGGCACTATCTTCTAGGATTTGAAATAGCTCAACTGGAATTCCATCACCTCTACTACCTTTGTTCATAGTGATGCTTCCTAAGGCACACTTCAGACTCCAGGCTCTAGGTGAGTGATCACACCATTGTGGTTTTCTGGTTCATGAAGCTCCTTTTTTTATAGTTCTCTTGTGTATTCTGGCCACCTCATCTCAATATCTTCCACTTCTGTTAGGTCTATACCATTTCTGTCCTTTATTGAGCCCATCTTTGCATGAAATGTTCCCTTGGTACTTCTCATTTTCTTGAAGAGATGTCTAGTTTTTCCCATTGTTTGTTCCCATATATTGTTTTCCTGTTTCTTTTCATTGATCACTGAGGAGGGCTTTCTTACCTCTCCTTGCTATTCTTTGGAACTCTGCATTCAGATGGGTATATCTTTCCTTTTCTCCTTTGCTTTTAGCTTTTCTTCTTTCTCAGCTATTTGTTAAGGCCTTCCCAGACAACCGTTTTGGCTTTTTGCATTTCCTTTTCTTGGTGGATGGTCTTGATCCCTGCTTCCTGTACAATGTGATGAACCTCTGTCCATAGTTCTTCAGGCACTCTGTTGATCAGACCTAATCCCTTGAATCTATTTGTCACTTCCACTATATATTTGTAAGGGATTTGATTCAGGTATGAATGGTTTACTTTCATGTAAATTTCATACAAAGTTGATGTTAAAAAATCTTGCCGTTCAAAACAAGTGGCACTTTACGGAAAGACTCCTCCCACCTGTGTCCCGGCCTCATGACACATCCTCCTGAGAGGATGACTGGCCACCTCACCGCTGCAAGGAGGCCAGCTGGACCAGCGGCTCGGTCAGGCAGCGCTAGGTCACCATGGAGCCTGAGAGCCCAGGCAGCCAACAGGGCCTTTGCTTTAGTCAGGGAGGAGTAGGATTGAAATGATTGCTTTAGTTAAATGCTATAAGCCACATAGGAAGCACTGATCCTGAGCCCAAGATTTTATATTTTTTGAAGTCTTGGCACAAATAGGCTTTACTTTTAAAAGTGCATATGTAAACATGTGTGTATGTATGTTCATCACCCAATCATGTCCAACTCTGCAACCTTAAGGATTGTAGCCTGCCAAGCTCCTCAGTCCATGGGATTCTCCAGGCAAGAATGCTGGAGTAGGTTGCTATTCCCTGCTCTAGAGGATCTTCTCAACCCAGAGATCGAACCAAGGTCTCCCACACTGCAGGCTGATTCTCTAACATCTGAACCAACAGGGAAGCATATATGTAAACATCGCCTGCAGTGCAAGAGACCCCAGCTCGATTCCTGAGTCTGGAAGCCCCCCTGGAGAAGGGAGAGGCTACCACTTCAGTATTCTTGGGCTTCTCTGGTGGCTCACTTGGTAAGGAATCCACCTGCAATCTGGGAGACCTGGGTTCGATCCCTAGGCTGGGAAGATTCCCTGGAGGAGGGCATGGCAACTCACTCCAGTATTCTAGCCTGGAGAATCCCCGAGGACAGAGGAGCCTGACAGGCTGCAGTCCATGGGGGCACAAAGAGATGGACAGGGCTGAGTGATAAGCACAGCACACAGCATATATAAACACACTGCTCTGATAATGGTCTTCAGTCTTCTTCGAACACATTCCTCCCTAGCCTCCCGTACAGCTGAGCCTAGAGAACAGCTGCTCTCCATGCCTGACAGGCTAACTGGAGGTGCTGTGAACACGGGGGGTTGTGTCCCCACGTGGCTCCTTGGGATGCGCGGCTCACACGCCCACTGCACTGAGTTTGCAAGGAGAGACTAGCTCAGAGACTAGCTCAGGGGCTGGCAGCATAATCCCCCTAACACCAGAGTCAGCTGCAGGCATGTTCAGGAGGGCTGACAGCCTCCCAGCCTGGGAGCACCAGACACAGCGGGGAGCACATTTCCAAGGAAGAAGGGTCAAACAGGATGTTTCCCAGCACAGGGGGGTGCCCAGGCACGGCAAAATTCATGATTATAATGAAAAATCCTAATTTTTTTTTTTCACTTAGAGTGACGATAAAGAGAACATTTAAAAATCTTAAGCTGAGAGACTGTGAGAGAAAGGAAAAGGCTTTAGTGTTAATATATGTACCTTTTATGACACCTTTTTCTACTCTTTGAATAAGAGAACCATATGTTCAATATGTACTTGGCCCAAGAAGTTTTGTACCTAGTAGACATTCTGGGTGTGGGGCTGCCACAGCTGAATATACAGCAAGAACAGTTTGGTGGTCAGTGAGAACCAGGGTCTGGGAAATGATGCTGCTGACAGCAGGTCATGGGAGTCACTGGTGAGGGCAACCAGAACGAAACTCCGGAAGTCTAACTTCTGGGGAGGGCGTGAAATGCCAAAGACAGTCCCCAAGGGGAAAAACAACGGAGGGAAAGATCTCAGGACAGGACTTCAAACAAAAATGTAAGCCATTGACAAACCACTGCCAACCAAAATAAAGGCAAACGACAAAACTTGGGGAAATATTTCCCACACATATATCAGACAAAAAGTTAACCTATCTTAACAGTTCTTCAAATTAACACAAAAGAAACTAAAATCCTGGTAGAATAAAGAAAATGAAGAGACCAATCATACAAATATAAGATGATGGTGGTTTTAAAACATATGTGTATATATTTTATTTTATTTTATTATTTTTGTGTGTGTGTGTATATATTTTAAATGGAACCTCATTACCATCAAATATTTACTGCTGGTGCTGCTGCTAACTCGCTTCAGTCAATCTTCAGCAAAAGTATACCCTTGTTGTAGCTATCAAATTGCCACAGCTAAAAAAGATCTGGTGGTGTGAGCAGGTGAGGAGATGGGTGTTCACTCAATGGAACATGAATAGCTGAAACCATAACAGAACATTCTGACATAGAAAGCTTCAAAATGCACACACCTGCTGACCAGGGATTATACTTTTAGGAACTTAGTTTAAGGAAATAGTGAAGGATAAGCAATAGATTCAGCTATAACATTCATTACTATTAGTGGCTGAACTGATATCTAAAAGGGAAATAAATCCTGCTACATGAGTAATATAAATGATCGATCATACAAAAAATGTGCTATATTCACAAAGACCAATGTTATGCCGTCACTAGAATGAGGTTCGATTCAGTTCAGTCACTCAGTGGTGGCTGACTCTTTGAGACCTCATGGACTGCACCGCAACAGGCTTCCCTGTCCATCACCAACTCCTGGAGCTTGCTCAAACTCATGTCCATCAAGTCAGTGATGCCATTCAACCGTCTCATCCTCTGTCATCCCCTTCTCCTCCTGCCCTCAATCTTTCCCAGCATTAGGGTCTTTTCCAATGAGTCAGTTCTTCACATCAGGTGACCAAAGTGTTGGAGTTTCAGCTTCAGCATCAGTCCTTCCAATGAATATTCAGGACTGATTTCCTTTAGGATGGACTGGTTGGATCTTCTTGCAGTCTTCTCCAACACTACAGCTCATAAGCATCAATTCTTCGGTGCTCAGCTTTCTTTATGGTCCAACTCTCACATCCATACATGACTGGTGGAAAAACGATAGCTTTGAGTAGATGGACCTTTGTTGGCAAAGTAACATCTTTGCTTTTTAATATAATAGGGTGAGGTACCAATAAAATGGGGTACTAGGCAATAATTGGTAGTAGAAAACACCCACAACTTATAGGAATATATTCTAATTTTCCATCATAAATAGTATATCAGACATGTTAAATAGCATATTTTAATAAACAATGTTACTTTTCTAGATTTGAAGAGGAAAAGAAGGAAACTAGAACTCACAAGAGGTGCTTGAACGGATTAGTGGGAGGGTTCTGAACACAATTAGACCCTTTCTAAATCCAGGTGGCTCTCTTGAAGTGCTCAGCAAATATTTCCAACCCTCCTAACACTCCAGAGATTCTGAGAGTTAAAGAGGAATGGATTCATTCCCATTTTCCTACAAAAAAAAAGGGNCAGTCGCTCTCCACAGGAGTCTCCAGAGGAGCTCAGGGGGTCGCGTCACCTGTTCCACGAGACCCCAGATGTCTCTGGCCACTCCGTCTGAACCTGGCGACCCTGAGCCACCTCGACAGTCTCTTCTAAGACTGACTCCAACCTGGGAGGCACGTATCTCCACCCTGTGGGAAAGCCTCGAGAGGGAGGCCGTAGAACACTGTGTGACCTCGAGGGGAAGACTTACCCTACTTCTAGAGCTCGGGAGGAAGGCGGAGGTGCACGTCTCCACTCAAGAAGGGACCTGACTCCCCTGGGGAGCCTCCAGAGGATCACCTCGGTCCACGTCTGCAGTGCAGAGGAATCCTCAGGGGCCAGACGAGGACGTAGGAGTTGGGACCGACTGCCAAGGAGTCCCCAGAGGCCCCTGTCGACTCGCTTGAAGCCTGGCCTTCCCGGAGGCCTCAGGGGTGGGTCCCTGGGGTCCAAGGTCGTAACTCGAGAGGAAACTGCCACATCTCGAGAAACACCAGGAGTATCTCTCTTCCAGGCGAGATGAGGCCCTTGAACTCTGTGGCACCTCACGCGACGTCACCCCATTACTCAACAACCTCGACCGGTCCCTTCACACCCTTGAAGTGACTCCAGAATAGCCCGACATACAGGTCTCCACTCAAGAGGAAACTCGAGGGTCCCCCCCAGAAGTCAAGAGGTACCCCGTGTCCCCCTGCTCTGCACGGAAGCAGGCTTCCTCTCCCTGCTTCTTCAGGGATGGATCGCTGATCGTCCAGTCTCAACTCGAAAGCAGGCGGTATCCACTGGAGTCTCCAGAGGAGCTCCGGGGGTCGCTCCACCTGTTCCATGAGACGCAAATGGTCTCTGCCCACTCTGTCTGAACCTGGCGGCCCTGAGCTGCCTCGACAACCACCCCAAAGTCTGGCTCCCACCTGGGAGGCACGTGTCACAACCCTGTGGGAAAGCCTCGGGGGGCAGCCCGTAGACCCCTGTGTCACCTTGAGGGGAAGCCTGACCCTGCCTCTAGAGCTCGGGAGGAAGGCAGAGGTGTGCGTCTCTGCTCAAGAAGAGACCTGATTCCCATGGGGACCTCCAGAGGCTTTCCACGGTACATGTCTGCCGAAGAGAGGAATCCTCAGTGTTCAGACAAGGACTTAGGAGCTGGGACCGAATTCCATGGAGTCCNAGAGGTGTGCGTCTCTGCTCAAGAAGAGACCTGATTCCCATGGGGACCTCCAGAGGCTTTCCACGGTACATGTCTGCCGAAGAGAGGAATCCTCAGTGTTCAGACAAGGACTTAGGAGCTGGGACCGAATTCCATGGAGTCCCCAGATGTGCCTGTAGACTCGCTGGGAGACTGGCTTTCCCGGAGGCCTCAGGGGCGGGTCCCTGGGGTCCAAGGTCAAAAATCGAGAGGAACCTGCTGCAACTCTAGAAACACCAGGAGGATCTGCCCTCCAGGCAAGATGAGGCCCTTGTCCTCTGCGGCACCACACGGGGAGTCACCCAATCCCTCAAAAAACTCGATGGGTCCCTTCACTCCCTTTCAGTGACTCCAGAATAGCTCGATATACAGGTCTCCACTCAAGAGGAACCCCGTGTCCCCCTGCTCCACACGGAAGCAGGCGTCCGTCCCCTGCTTCTTCAGGGATGGATGGCCGACCATCCTGTTACAACTCGAGAGCAGGCGCTCTCCCAAGGGTCTCCAGAGGAGCTCCAGGGGTCGCGCCACATGTTCCATGAGAACCCAGGTGTCTCTGACCACTCCATCGGAACCTGGGAGCCCTGAGCCGCCTCGACAGTCACCCCGATGACTGGCTCCCACCTGGAAGGCACGTGTCTCAACCCTTGGTAAAGCCTCGAGGGGCAG
>SJYV01049660.1:0-13079 GCA_006410875.1 Neotragus pygmaeus
CTGGAGTGGGTTGCCATTTCCTTCTCCAATGCATGAAAGTGAAAGTGAAGTCGCTCAGTCTTGTCCGACCCTCAGTGACCCCATGAACTGCAACTTTCCAGGCTCCTCCATCCATGGGATTTTCGAGGCTAGAGTACTGGAGTGGGGTGTCATTGCCTTCTCCAAACCCACAGTCTAGAGCTTGACAAATGACAGGCGGCACATGGGAGCCTAGCAAGTATCTACTAGATGAGCCTTCTAGGGAGAGGGCATTGCTGGAGCCCAGACAGGGAAGCTGGAGCTTGGCTGAAGGAGGCAAGCCTGGCTGGAAAATAGCAAGATGGGGTAGGCTGGAGAGACATGAGGTTAAAGATGCGCTGAATCACGTGGGGACTTTTACAAAGATTTTGAAAGTGAAAGTGAAGTCGCTCACTGATATCCAACTCTTCTCAACCCCATNAAGCCTGGCTGGAAAATAGCAAGATGGGGTAGGCTGGAGAGACATGAGGTTAAAGATGCGCTGAATCACGTGGGGACTTTTACAAAGATTTTGAAAGTGAAAGTGAAGTCGCTCACTGATATCCAACTCTTCTCAACCCCATGGACTGCAGCCCATCAGGCTCCTCTGTCCATGGGATTCTCCAGGCAAGAATACTGGAGTGGGTTGCCATTTCCTTCTCCAGGGAATCTTCCCGACCCAGGAATCGAACCCAGGTCTCCCGCGAACACTGGAATGGTTTGCCATTTCTTCCTCCAATGCATGACAGTGAAAAGTGAAAGTGAAGTCGCTCAGTCGTGTCCGACTCTTTGCGACCCAGTGGACTGCACCCTACCAGGCTTCTCCATCCATGGGATTTTCCAGCCAAAAGTACTGGAGTGAGGTGCCATTGCCTTCTCCACGAAGACTCTAGTACCTCTGAATAAGAAAAGAAGACCATCTTCCTAGTTGTAAAAGTATTGTGTAAAAATGGTAAGTATCAGTTACCTTCTGATGGAAATTTTGACATTTAATTTTTAGTTTAAATGGAATAACCCACTGTAGGCAACATTCTCTTGTCTAGGATCAAACAGGATTATATTCTATTTAAACTATTTAAAAATAAAGAATGGGGCCATTGAGCCCTTCCTTCTAGCCTCAGGGACACCTGAAGACTGGCCTTTGGCTGTGTCTTCCTATTTTGTAGTAACAATAAGGACTTTTTTACCACATTCGACATTTGTTCAATATCTATCTACCGGTGAATTAGCTCAGATGAATCAACACAAAAATAATTTAGAGGAATTTCTCAACAAAAGCCAATAAATAAGAAATGAATTGCTAAACACAATAGACTCATAAATGTTTATTACCAGATATTTAAAAAACTGTACTTTCTCTGATCTTATTAGATCAAACCAATCTTTGATTAAAAATTGAGCAATCAATATGCTCTGAATACACAATTGTTAATTATATAGCACCCCCAACTAACTATCGCAGGTATGACAGAATGTTTCTGAATCCTAATACCTGGAATCTTTGCTGAATATGTATGCTACCTTCTATTGCAAAGGGATTGTATAGCCAAAAATAGAGTATCTTGAGATGCGGAGAGTATTGTGGATTATCCTGATGAGTCTAATCAAAGTACAAGAGTTGTTATAAAGGAAAGCGAGCTCAGAGTCAGAGAGAGGGACAGGAGATGCTATCCACCTGGCTGTCAATATGAAATTGAGGGCTATGAATTAAGGAAATTTGGGCCATTTCTTGAAGCTAGAAAAGACAAATAAATGAACTCTTCTTGATAGCTTGAAGAAGGAAAACAGTCCTGCAGAAATCTTGACTTTAGGATTTCTGACTTTCAAAACTATGAGATAATAATGCTGATTTAAGCCACTATGCTTTTGGTAATTTGCTGTAGCAGATTTTTATTGCAAAATTTTATTGCCACAGCAATAGAAAACTAATATAGAAGTAAAATAAAAATGCATGATTAGATTCTATCTGTTTAAAGTTTTGTGTTTTTCCCCCCTACTTGAAGTTAACTGAAGAAAACTAAAAACAAAACAAAAACTTTAATCCACTTTCATTATCTGTACATAATGAAGGTTGAAAAAGTAATTTCTGCTAACTCTGAAATTATATTATTGTAGCATTTCCCTTTTATTAATAATCTGAAGAAGTGTGACTATTCTGCCTCCTCCAATTTTGCACCAACTCTCTGAATTTATAGCAATAAGAATTTTAATAAGTTATTTTACTTTTAGTTATTCTGACATATCAACTTCCCATAAAATATAGGCACCCAGTAAATATTTCTCCAATAGATCAACATATTAAAATGTACCAACCCATCAAAGCCAATATATCCAAAATTAAACCATTCCTAACTCAAAGTCATTTGCTTCAAGCTGTCTTCTTTAGATTTTCTTAGGGAAACTTTCAGTCTCTTAGTTTTCAAGAAATTGTTGATTACCAAGCACCTATTTTCCACAAGTTATTTTTTCAACTCAAACAATACAAAGCTATATTTAATTAGGTTACTATATATCTATGCTTTAAAATCAGCAGCACATCAAACTGCCTAAATAAAATGAAAACAGCAAAATTAACCAAATTATCATAGAGAAATGTGATCTCTTTAAGGTCTAGTTTCACAATAACCTAGGGAAAATGTCAGTAAGATGAATAAATTGGTTAATAATTATAACTTTTTATATAAAATTAATTTGGCTACACAGTACTAGGGGATGAAACTAAAAAGGAAGAATACAAAAAAGGCAGACATTTTTAGGCAGAATGTATAGAATAAATAATAAGAATTAAAGTATTTTATAAAGTATTTTCCATAAATGGGGATATATCTTTTTTTTTAGCAGACTATTTATAATATCATCAAATTGGCTTCAAAATATATGTGATATATTTTATATAATAATATATACTTTGCCAACTAAGGTCCATCTAGTCAAGGCTATGGTTTTTCCAGTATTCATGTATGGATGTGAGAGTTGAACTGTGAAGAAGGCTGAGCACCGAAGAAATGATGCTTTTGAACTGTGGTGTTGGAGAAGACTCCTGAGAGTCCCTTGGACTGCAAGGAGATCCAACCAGTCCATTCTGAAGGAGATCAGCCCTGGGATTTCTTTGGAAGGAATGATGCTAAAGCTGAAACTCCAGTCCTTTGGCCACCTCATGAGAAGAGTTGACTCATTGGAAAAGACTTTGATGTTGGGAGGGATTGGGGGCAGGAGGAGAAGGGGATGACAGATGATGAGATGGCTGGATGCCATCACTGACTCGATGGGCATGAGTCTGAGTGAACTCTGGGATGACAGAGTGGTGATGGACAGGAGGCCTGGCGTGCTGAGATTCATGGGGTCGCAAAAAATAGGACACGACTGAGCAACTGAACTGAACTGAACTGATAGTATGTCTTATACACGATCTTTATATATCAAATGTACAAAAAATTGGAAGCCAATTTTTTAATTTATATTTATATAAATATGAAATATTTGACCTGGAGATGATTTTGAGAGAATATTCAATTACCTTAAAACTGAAGAACTGTTTGAGGAATAAGGATTTGGAATTGTCTTTAATTTCTTCCCCAAATCAAGACACATGATGAGCAAAATTTTCCAGCTGCCTACTCAACAGGCTCCAGGGAATAATTTTCCATAGTGCAGGTTTCCTAAAAGTGGTTCTGTTTGAGCCCAGACCACATGAGTTTGCTTCAGATTAGGAAGAGGTGATGCAATATAGTTACTCCCTTATGCAAAAGATTACTGTGCTAAAATAAATTTGAAGACTTACTTGACTAGTCACAAAATAATAGCAGAATTAAAACTCTGAAAAGTCACACAGGAAAGAAACTTGTGTCTTTTCTAAATTATTTTTATCCATTAGGAATATTATGTACTATTCCTAGAAATTATTGAAAATTTCCAGGACTTTCAGATATAGTTGAGTCCTGGAAAACTAATTATTTTCTTTGTAATTTCATAAAAGCCTTAGAAAATAACATCAATAAATATTTTATGTGTCTACCAGACATATGGGATACTATTCGGGCACTGACGATTTATCTGTTAAATATGTTTAAACAAGAATAAAGTGAGTTTGTTCTTAACGAAAAATGATCATTATCAACATAGACATTTTTTCATTATTTTTATAGACAAATCTGTGTACTGAATGCAGGACTCCAGATAATCACTTTCTGCAATAGAGAAGAAAACATTTCAAAGTAAGTAATCCTCTGGCCTTTCAAGCTCTTAAACTCTTAAAACTGTCTTCTTGATTAATCTGCATTGTCTAGACCCTCCAGGACTTTTTGATTATGGAAATTATTGTTCAAAGATTTCCTATCAGCATCACTCAAAAAGTTCTGTTCTTCAGGATGAAGACGGGAACAAAAATAATACTGTTTTCCTTGTATTACACATTTAACTTTACTACACAGATGCACATATGGATGAGGATGTGTCTGCTTTACTACTAGCNGTTCTGGAAAAATCTAGAATATTTTAAATAAATAAATAAATCTCCACATTCATAATTTATTTTGAGTCCTTCAAAGTCTAGCACAAATTTTGCTTCTGTGAAAGTTTCTCAAACTACAGTCCTTATTGACCTCTTCCTTTCTTTCACCTTCTAGAACACTTCATTCTGATCCATGATGTTTAATGCTGGATTATCCTATAATTTAATTTAAATAGTGGTAGTATTTCAACAGTTCCACATCTGATTTTAATTTCAGTTAAAAATATATGTTAAACTATTTTAAGACTGTAATAAAACACAGCATGTCCCATTCAAATGGGTTCCACACCAAACATTCACACATCAGAAACCACCACTAATTGTGCCAATGCATGCTGCCAAGTTAACAATGTGTATTTAGGTAAGAAAGAGAGAATGAAAGTGAGAGGAGAGGGTAGTATATGTATACCTAGAAATATAGATTTTACTGCCTTGTCCTTTTAACTGAAGAGCATCCTGAGTTGACAATCCAAACAATTAAGCAAAAAAACCCACTACTTATTTAAATACATTAGACTTTTATCCAGGCAGGAATAAACTGGAAATTAAGACTTCCATAGTCTTCAATTTCAGATTTTATATTTTTTTCATTCTCTTCCTTCTTACTTACTTTACAAATAAATAAATATTAAAAACTTTGACTTATTAGCAAAACACTCACTTTGGTCTGGCTTTTATGTTGGAGGAGTCATAAAAGATTTTGTTTGGGGAGAAAAGGGTCTACAGCTGTAAATTTTGAATAGCGCTCTAATCTTTGTCATCATTATCAGCCTCTATACCAACATTTTTATCTATGAGCATGCTCTAGGTATATAGATGCTGGTAAGTATGCAATTTAATCTTATCACCAAGGCAAGGACACATAAATCTTATAAATCTCAAGTTGATCCCCATCCTCAAGGGATTTGCTACAATCACAAACAGAATTTAGAGATTCTAGGCATTTTAGCTTTTCTCTGCCAACCCTCTTCCCTTTGGGTGAGGGAAAACAGTCACAAAGCTTTACAGAGCAAAGAAGAAATACTGCTTAACTTTGCTTCTGTCCCCCAGAGAAAATCTGTCTCCCAAAGGACTGACTCAGCCTGTTGGCTAGAAGTCCCAGACATTTATGGGAAAGCCTGGTCTCTCTGAGGTAAATACAGTTAGAATTTTAGGACCAGGGAAATTTCCACTGAAGAGTACCAACTCCCCCTCAGTAAGAGTAACCAGATTGGAAGATAATGGCGAACTAGCCCTATTGTTGTTAGACTAAGGGGAACTGGAACTTCAAAGATACCTGAAGAGGTCTCTTCAGACACAATCTTTAGTGGATACCCTGATTTCTACAGGATGTCACAAAGGTAGGGCAGCAGAAATAGAAGTGACTTTGGAGAAACTGGAACAAAAATAATAATTCTAATGCTTTTTCTCCCTCTAGGAAGCTTGAAACACAAACTCAACACATAATTAAGCAATTTTCTCTAAAACATCCCCAAATGGGCTCACCACTCATTTTTAGTACAAAGGCAGTCACAGTGAGTGATGGGAACAGAATAACAACAGTAACCAGTTTACAGCTAATAATACAGTTAGTGATTTGTCCTCAGGCCATAGTTAATGATGGCATCTGTATCAGAATGGAGGAACACTTGGCTCCAAATATGCAGGTTTCCCAGGTGGCACTAGTGGTAAAGAACCTGCCTGCCAATGCAGCACACATAAGAGATGCAGGTTCAATCCCTGGGTCGGGAAGATCCCTTGGCACGGCAACCCGCTCCAGTTTTCTAGCCTGGAGAATCCCATGGACAGAGGAACCTGGCTGGCTATTGCTCAGAGGATTGCACAGAGTCGGATACAGCACAAGTGACGTGGCACACGCGCACATGGAGCTCTGTGATTTTTAAACCACACTATCAGGAAACAGACCTCCAGACATAAACCATGAAATCCCCAAAAAGCTGGAGCAAAGACACATACTTCATGGCCTCCCTAAAGTTTATTTACTTTTTAAATTAATTTTTATTCTAAGCTAGTTGCTTGACAGGGCTTCCCTTATGTTTCAGCTGGTAAAGAATTTGCCTGCAATGCGGGAAACCTGGGTTCAGTCCCTGGGTTGGGAAGATCCCCTGGAGAAGGGAAAGGGTTGCTTTACAACGATATGTTAGTTTCTGCTGTACAGTAAAGTGAATCAACTAACATATACACATTGTTGTTGTAATATAGCTCAGTCATGTCCAACTCTTTGGGACTCCATGGACTGTAGCCTACCATGCTCCTGTGTTCATGGAATTTTCAGCAAGAATACCAGCGTGGGTTCCCATTTCCTCCTCCAGGGGATCTTCCTGACCCAGGGATCAAAGCCATGTCTCTGGCAGTGGCAGGAAGGTCCTTTACCACTGTGCCACCTGGGAAGCCTGTAACGTATTCACATATCCCGTCTTTTTTGGATTTTCTTCCCATTTCGATCACCACAGAGCACTGAGTAGGGTTCCCTGAACTATATAGTAGTCGCCTAAGTTTTATAAATCTGGAAGGGATAGATATGTGCCACAGGAGTGAGCCCTCTGGGCATAAGGAGGAACAAAGACACAGAGTAGGTGACCAGCAGTAACTTATAATGTCTACTACACTCCATCCGGAGAAATACACTTGTGTATCTTGTGCTCATGCTCAGTTGTGTCCAAAGGAAATAAAATAAGTATTTTGAAGAGACATATGCTCTCTTATGTTAACAGCAGCATTTTTCACAATAGCCAAGTTGTGTACATATTTGTTGTTTAGTCGCTAAGTCATGCCTGACTCTTTTAAGACCCCATGGACTGTAGCCCGCCAGGCTCTTCTCTCTGTTCATGAGATTTCCCAGGCAAGAATACTGGACTGGGTTGCCACTTCCTTCTCCAGGGGATCTTCCCAACCCAGTGATCAAACCTATGGCTCCTACATTGGCAAGCAGATCCTTTACCACTGAGCCACCAGAGAAGTAGCTCACACCTTTAGTGCATTAGATAAATGCTCCAAGGAGCCATGAGACAGTAAGAGTGCAAGACATATCTGGTCCTTTCTTGTTCCTCCAGCCTCATCTCACACGGTGTTCTGACTCTTTCCCTGTGCTTCCCCCTCTGTGTCCCAGCCACACTGGCTTGGTGCTTGCCATGGTCCTTCAAACACCAGGACAGCCACAGTGTTTAACACATAGAAGGCACTAAACAAATATTTGCTGAAGGGAGGAAAGAGGGGAAAACAGAGTGGGAGACAGAAGGCTAGAAAGAAGGGGGGACTTCTGGGAAATATTCACTAAAGTGGGCCTTAAGGGAAGAAGGCTAAGTTCATCTTCAGAGACAGGAGGAAGGAAGGGATGAGAAAAAAAGGGTGTTTCAAGGCAGAAGAAAGAGTAGGGGTAACTGTGTTGAGCCAACATCAAAAGTGTAACGTGGTCTAAACATCAGTATGAGGACAACAACAGGAGACAGAGTTAGATGAGTTAGGCAGGGCCAGATGCTGATGGGTGTGGGGAGCTTGGGGTGGCATGATCGGATCTGTGTTTTAGAACAGGCCCCTTGCTTGCAGAGAGGGTGGAGTTCAGGAGAGACTGGGTGGGAAGCAGGGGAAGACTGAAACCAGAAGGACAGTCAGGTCTACTTTGGAGTCTAGATAACAGATGAGAAAATGCCTGAATTAGAGAGACAGCCCAGTAGAGTGAGTTTCAACCCCAAATCTGCTGTTTGCTGGATTTGTGATCTTAGATAAATCAGTTAATCTCTCTGAGCTGAATATTCACCTTATATATTGGGTTGGCCATAAAGTTCATTTGGGTTTTTATGTATGATGGTATAGAAAAATCTGAATGAACTTTTTGGCTAACCCAATATATTTCTCAAGTACCCCTGAGTTGCTAATAAATTAATACTGAGAAAGTGCTAGTAATGACATGTCATTATAAAAGTGGTAGAAGAGGGAAAAGCCACTTCCCATTGGCACAAGTGGTAAAGAACCCACCTCCCAATGCAGGAGATGTGGAAGAGATGCAGGTTCGAATCCTGGGTGGGGAAGATCTCCTGGAGGAGGGTATGGCAACCCACTCCAGTATTCTTGCCTGGAGAATCCCATGGACAGAGGACCCTCTTCGGCTACAATCCATGGGGTCACAGAGTCAGACATGACTGAAGCAACTTAGTACACACACAGAAGACGGGAGAAAGAGCTGATAGGGGACAATTGAGAAATATTACCATCTTTAGACAGAAAATCTAGAAAGTGAGACTCTTCTCTGACATTTCTCTTTTTCTCATCTTGTCATGAATCAGTTGTCAAAACTGGAAAACACTTAAAAATTTTTGCGCAGCATTGAAAGAAGTAGCTGTCTCTTATACACATCTCTNATTACCATCTTTAGACAGAAAATCTAGAAAGTGAGACTCTTCTCTGACATTTCTCTTTTTCTCATCTTGTCATGAATCAGTTGTCAAAACTGGAAAACACTTAAAAATTTTTGCGCAGCATTGAAAGAAGTAGAGCATACTTGTAGGGGGATAGAGTGAGGATTTAGCATCTTATGAATGGTATAACTTACACATAAAGTCTCTCTTTTAATCACTCAACCTTCTAAGGCAGAAGGTATTATTATCCCTTCATACTGATGAGAAAATTGAGTCTCAGAGAGGTAAAATGAGTTGCCCTAAATCACAGAGGGCGGAGGCAGCATTCAAACATAAGTCTGATTCCAGAGTTCTTTCTCTTAAACATTATCCCACTGAACAAGGTTCTTATTTTTCCATCAGAGCATTGTTATTAGAGTCAACATTCATAATTCTTTAAGATAGACAAGGACAAGGTAGTTGTTACAGGCCATTAGGAGTAGATCTGTTTACTCACTTGAAAGGCATTCTGTCGTTCACTTCCTATATGCTTGGCAGTATCCTGGACATTATAATTTAAAGAGGGGAACATGACATATAAGCATAGGAATTTCACAATCACATGGTAGATACCACCAAAGGGGCCTAAAGAACTTTGGAAGCACAGGGCAAGGAAGAATAAATTCTTTCTGAAGAGGTCTGGAACTATTTTACAGAGAAAATGACATTTTTTTCTTGGTTTTAAAGGTTGAGTAGGAGTTTACTAGGAAGAGAATGTGTAAATGGTGGAGAAAGCCATTCCATGTGGAGACAATGGCATAAGCAAAAGCAATAAAATGTGAAAAAACAAATGTGAAATAAAATGTGAAAGCAAGTGGCTTGCGAATGGAGACAACTTCAGTCTCAATGAAGTGTAATGTATACTATGAGTTTGAGAAGGAGAGGTGGCAGGAAAAAAAAACACTTAGACATGAAGCTGGAAAGGTAGTTTGGGCCAGAAAATGAAGGCCTTTAATGTGTCAAGTCAAGGAGTATGTGTATTAATCCTGGAAGAAAACAGAAACAAACAAAACTTAAATCTGGAAATAACATAATTGGGTCTGTTAACAAAATAACTCTGGTGGCAGGGTAGAGATTAGAATGGAGTTAGGAGGTAGAAAAACTAGTTATGAGGTTATTTATATATGATGATGAGATTTGGAGCCACTAGGATATAACTAGGAAACCAGAGGATGCAGGTTTTTGGTAAAACTAACAGAACTTGACAGAGATGGAGATAATGAGGGTCGGTGCCTGATTCTATAGTTTCTCACTTGAAACTGGGTGGATTGTGATGACACTGAACAAATACAAAAAAGATAGCAGGTTGGAGTGCTGTGATAAGGACTAGAAAATAAATTCATTTTTGGATATACTGTGTTTTGGGGTAATACAACACAATTAGAGCTGGCATTGGTTGAGTGCTTATACTAAGCTCTAGGCATCATTTTAGGTGCTTTGTACGTACCACTAAATGAGATATAGGTACAAGGGCTTAGGTGCTATTGTTCAGTCACTCAGTCATGTCTGACTGTTTTGCAGTCCTGTGGACTGCAAGCCTCCAGGCTCCTCTGTCCATGGGATTTCCCAGGGAAGAATACTGGAGTGGGTTGCCATTTCCTTCTCCAGGGCATCTTCGTGACCTAGGGATCAAGTCTGTGTCTCCTGCATCTCCTGAATTGACAGGTGAATTCTTTACCATTGAGCCACCAGGGAAGCCCACAAGGACTTAACAGGTAACTGGAAATAAAAGTTCGGAGCTACAAAGAGACACCTGGCCTGAAAATCCAAATTTGATAGCCATCAGTGTATAGGAGGCATAGTTAGAACTGTTGGATCAAGAAGAAAGAAAGGATAAAAGTACTGAGTAAAACTACCATTTTATGAGCAGGGAGTGATGAAAACTATGAGTTTTGTGATGGCAAAGATCATGCCTGACTTGTTAACCACTGTCACCAGAGCATGGTATACTAGTTATAATACAGTGGCTACTCAATAAATATATGTTGAATGAATAAAATAAAAACATCAGAGTGAATTTCCTGGTAGTTCAATGGTTAGGACTCTGTGCTTTCACTGCCAATGGCGAGAGTTCAATCCTTGGTCCTGCAAGCCAGTGGCACAGTGTCCACTTCCTCCCACCAAAAAAAAAAAACAAAAAAAAAAAACCAGAAGTGTAATGAGAAACAATGAAGCATCATGACTCAGAAGACAAAAGGGGAAAAAGATTGAAAAATGCCAAGCACTACATTAAACAAGTCAGATAGAATGGGGGCTACAATAAAATCTTTGGGCTAGGCAGTTAGGTATCTATTAATAACTCAAAAGAGGGCAATTTTGGTAGAATGGCCTCATTCCAGACNGACAAAAGGGGAAAAAGATTGAAAAATGCCAAGCACTACATTAAACAAGTCAGATAGAATGGGGGCTACAATAAAATCTTTGGGCTAGGCAGTTAGGTATCTATTAATAACTCAAAAGAGGGCAATTTTGGTAGAATGGCCTCATTCCAGACTGTAATAGGCTTAAGGGTAAATGGTTGTTGAAGAAGAGTACACAGTGACCAGGAATTTGGCAGTAATGTGATTGAGGGGGTTAGAGTTACAGAGGGAAATGAAGCCATGTATTTAAAAATTTTATTTGTTTTTATAATGGAAGAGATTTCTTTTACCTTTTCTTTGTGCTTTTATTATTGTAAAGTCATGAAAAACTGAAAGTAGTTTCAGTTTATTACTTTAATATTAGTATTTGCCCCCAAATAAGCTAAATAAGATATAACTTTTGCTTTGCTTTTTATTTATTTATTTATTTATTTTAATTGGAGGTTAATTCAATATTGTTTGTAGAAGAAAAAAAAAATTCCTAGGAAAGGGATAAATTACAGATGGTAAAAAAGTGGATAATTGTTCTTTGTTGGTTTCCGCATCACTGTAGTCTCTTGGACATGCTTATTGGTCTGTATTTATATTTAGCTAGACTTTAAAACAAGTTAGATCCCTATTATATGCCTCACTGGGATATTTGGTCAGCTTAAAAGGACTTCATAGTTTAATACAGCATGGTGTTTTCCTAATATCTTCTTCTACATGTGTATGTCTTGTTATTTACACAGGATAGGACAAGTCTATACTCCAAGCATGGTGGTGAAATCACAGAATTATGCATAAATGGAAGCAAGCAAAACCCAATACGTATTGATAACTGAGGTCAATCTATTTGTTTCAGTGTTATATTAATGAATTAATTAGGGGAAGGGCACACTTTGCTCCTGCTTGACTATGATCTTATAAAATACAGGGGCATGTTTACTAGAAATACCATAATATGCCTAGAGTCTAAAAGGCTGTTGGCACTTGTAGTCAGTAGAAATGCCCTCACATCTGGAGATGCCTCCATGCTCGTGCTCAGTCATGCCATCTTTGCAATCCCATGAACTGTAGCCTGTCTGGCTCCTCTGTTCGTGGAATTTTCCTGGCAAAACTACTAGAGTGGGTTTTAATTTCTTACTCCACGGAATCTTCCTGACCCAGGGTCAGTCACAAATTGTTTATTGTAAAAATCAATACATAACTAGAGAGTTTCTTTTTCAATACCATGAATTACTCTGACAGTCAAGTGAAGCCTNAGAGTGGGTTTTAATTTCTTACTCCACGGAATCTTCCTGACCCAGGGTCAGTCACAAATTGTTTATTGTAAAAATCAATACATAACTAGAGAGTTTCTTTTTCAATACCATGAATTACTCTGACAGTCAAGTGAAGCCTCTCTACTGACTCCCTCTCAGAATAATATTCTTAAACATAGTCAATAAAATACATGGGATTACAATAGAAACCAATCATACTGAAATAGAATCAAAATATATAATGAAACAAATTTGAGATAGATAGTGATATGTCTGTTTCTTTAGTTGTTGTTGTTCAGTCTCTAAGTTGTGTTCAACTCTTTGCGATCTCACGGACTGTAGCCTGCCAGACTTCTCTGTCCATGGGATTTCCGAGGCAAGAAGACTACGGTGGGTTGCCATTTCCCTTTCCAGGGGATCTTTTCGGCCCAGGAATCACACCTGGGTCTCCTGAATTGGCAAGTGGATTTTTTTTTAACCACTGAGCCATCAGGGAAGTCCAGTCTCTTTAGTTACACATTAAATATCTATTTTCCCCTTCACTCCTATTGGAAATGTTTCTTTTGACCTGTCC
>SJYV01049667.1:0-38479 GCA_006410875.1 Neotragus pygmaeus
TTCCCAGACGTAAGGGCAGGAGAGGAGACCACCCATTGGCTACCTTTGGTCCACAGATCAGAAAGCAGGAGGCCAGTGGCTCCCTATATCCAGCTGAACCAATAAGTCTCCAGAAGGCATCTCAGCAAACTTCTCGGTCCCACTGGTCCCTCAGCTGGTGTGGTAAAGGCCAGCACCTCACCACTCTAGACGCTGCGGTCCTTCCCCATCAACTCCATCATTCTCTGCTCCTCTGAGTTTTCACAGTGGGGTGAAACAGCACAATTGAAAAGGCTCCGAGATCAGAATCAAGGACTGGCTAGAGTCAGGGGAATTCCCTTACTAGAGACAAGGGAATTAGCCCAGTTTTTGCCGTCACTCCATTCTATCCCTTGTGCTCTTAGTATCCCATGAGCTGGGTATCATCAGGACTACTTGGAAGACAAGACAAAACCAGCATGGCTGGGAGACGGCCCCCTTGCTCACGCACACGGCACAAGGCAGCGGAACCAAGCTCCTTCTTGCCTTGCAGACAACCCTGCAAGGCAGCGTGAAATACCCTGCAGGGTGAACTTGGAGGTTTACTAACTCTGCCAGGCTCGCTGCAGGAAAAACACCTCCGTGTTGTTAAACCAAAGCCCCTTGGGAAAACTTTCTGAGGGCAGAGGGGCACAGTGACGAACGTGGGCCAGCTCCAGAGAAAGACCAGCTGCTCGTGGTCCTTGCTCATAGGCTTTTCCTGGGCACAGCGAGCCCACGGAAGCTTTCCCTGGGCCGGTGGGAGGGGCGGGGCGCGGTGGAGGCAGCTGTGGCCACAGCCGGGGGTAGGGGGACGGCCTGCCACCTCGGCGGGGCGCTCGCCATCGGCGGCAGGAAGCCACGAGCTGCTGAAGTGACTGAGACGCCTGGGATGGGCTCCTGCTTCAGGACTGTTTCCGAGTCGCTGGTTGTAGCTAGGAGGCTGCTGCCCCACAAGGCGCGGCGATTTGAAGAGCTATGGTGAGCAGCCGCTGAATACCGCCAAGGTAAGACCCATCTTCCGCCTTCCTGACCATCGCATTTCCTCGTACAGTGCAAACAGTGCTTAGGGGCCTGTGGAGATCCTGGGAGAGTGGGCAGGAACATTGCTACGGGTGTTTCAGGGGAGAGGGAAGACTTTCTTAGGATCTGAGCCCCAGCTGTGGATAGATTGCCCCGTCGTTTGTTCATTTCTATTTTAGAGGGTTTATTTTTTAATTTTTCATCTTATTTTTAATTGGAGGATTATTACTTGACAATATTATGATGGTTTCTGCCATACTTCAATATGGAACGGTCACCCAAGAGAGTTTTTTTGATTGCTAAAACTTCAGTCCATCCAGGCTAGAGGCTGCTGCTCAGGCTTTCAGAGCTGGAAGAGGTGGTGAATGCGCCACGGAAGAGAGACAGGAGGAGGGTGTGGGGGCGGTGAGGGTGTGGATGGGCACTCACGGCCGTGTGCTCCAGGCAAGAGCCTCCCTGTAAAGGAGGGTAAAGGTACCATGGTGCCAAGCTGATGCAGGGCAGCAGTGACCTGTGGAGGGTCTGACTCAAGGTCAATGATTGGTTGTTGCTTTCATTTCATTTTGGTCTTCTTTTTAAAATCAGGTTTTCCATTTTTCAGACATTTGGAGGTAGGGTGATGGAATAGGCTTGTTGCTGTTTGGATGCTAAGTCATGTCCAACTCTTTGCAACCCCATGGACTGTAGCCCGCCAGGCTCCTCTGTCCATGGGATTCTCCAGGCAAGAATACTGGAGTGGGTTGCCACGTCCTCTTTCAGGGGATCTTCCCAGCCCAAGGATTGAACCTGTGTCTCCTGCATTGGCAGGTGGATCCTTTACCACTGAGCCACTAGGGAAGCCCCGGAGTTGGTTTAAAGATGACCTGTTTGGCTAAGAGAGCTCTTTGGCCAACTGTGAAAAGGAAAGAAGAGTTGATATCTTGAGAGAATTTTTTAAATTGTAGGATTTTGACAGCCTTTCCAGTCATTTCCTAACTGGCCAATGGGTTCACTCACCCTCAATGGCCACATCACATGATATATGCTGACACTCTTCCCTTCTGGAAGGGAGTTAGAATCCCCTCAGCTTAAGTGGGACTGGACTTACTAGAGAGCATGGAGAAGGAAAACTGGTAACCCTGCTGTGGAGAATCCTGGCCCCAAGGTCAAGGTTAACATCTCCAGGGATAAGTCACCTTGTATTTATTGTGTAACTTTGGCTGCAAGGAGAAAAGTACTTCACCTCCTTGCTATTCCCTCCTGAAACCCCTGGTCCTAGTCTAGTTACGAGAAAACATCAGACGAATCCAAATTGAAGGGCTACAGACTATTTGACCTTCAAGATTCAAGGTCGTGACAAACAAGTAAAGAGAGGGAAATTGTCACTTCAGAGGGAGAGTAAGGAGAAATGACAGCTAAATCCAGAATTCACAGATGGGTTGGTTTGGAGGCTGGAACAACCACCTCAAAGTCCAGTGAAGAGTAGGTGAACTCTAAATAAAGTCTGAAGTTGAACAGCTATCACTGATGTGGCTTTCTTGGTTCTGGCAAGTGTGCCATAGTTAGGAAAGACACCAACACTCGGGGAAGCTGGGTGCAGGATGCCTGGCAAGTCTCTATCCTATCTTCGTAATTTTTCTGTAAACTTAAAATTATTCCAAAATAAAAAAATAAAAATCCATGCTCGTCCTGCCCTGGAGCAGAAATAGTCAACATCTGGACATGCTTGGGAAAACTGGTGTCCATGGCCTGAGGGCCCACCCTTTCTTTGGAACCCGGAAAGCCTCTTGCATTTTCTATCAGCCTCTCTCCCAACTCCCCACCTGATTCTCAGAAAGCACCGTATTTCCCTCTCTTTGTGGTCTTCCTCAACATTCATTTATTTTTTCATTCAACACACATTTTTGAGCCTTCACTCTGTGCCAGGGGGATTTAGGCCTAAAGACTGCACTTCTGTCTCCCAGCAGAGCTCACTGTGCTGGTTCAGGCTCCTGGGCCTCCAGCTCATGCCCAGCTGCCCACACCTGATCCATCCCCAGTGAGGAAGCAGGAGGCTGATCATGGAGGCCAACAAGGGCCCAGACCCGGCATGGGATACCCAGATGGGCTCTGCCATCCTGGGCTCACCCATCCCTGCAGGATCCGTGGCCAGAGCATCTCCTGAGGAATGCAGAGTCAAGCTGGAAGCCTAAGAGCCAGCTCCTGCTTGAGTGACGCCTGGGGCGCCTGGTCCCTGCACAGACCCTAGAATCTGCAGCATCCAGACGAGATCATCAGGGGCAGCAGCCTTGCTTTAAGGATCAAGTGTTTAGAGAGGTACCAGGGAGACAGAGAAACCCAGCCCACCTCCCTCAACACACATAACACATTCACATACATACACACACATACACGTGCGCGCGCTTGCGCTTCACAGGCCTGGCAGAGCAGGTGTGCCCTTGTTCAAAAGCGATGTCTCAACCAGATTAGAGAAAGCTTCGGAAGCAGACATGAAAGAGGAAAGAATTATGAAGCTGTGGGGAGATAGCATTCACATGAAAATCACAACGCTTAGATGAAGATCTGAGCTGAAGAGCGGTGATTAGCACTGGGCCTGCAGTCCCTTTCCTGTCACATCTCCTGCTCCGCCGCTGCTCCTGAGTAAGGCCCCTGCTGCTCTGGGGCGCACCTCTCCTCTTTCTCATCCAGGCAAGTCCCTCTTGTCCTGGCTTTCAGGATCAGCGCCCGTGTCTTCTCTCCTGCCGTGTCATGCCCTGCCGTGCCAAGTCGCTTCAGTCATGTCCAACTCTTTGCAACCCTATGGACTGTAGCCCACCAGGCTCCTCTCTCCATGGGTTTCTCCAGGCAAGAATACTGGAGCGGGTTGCCATGCCCTCCTCCAGGGGATCTTCCTGACCCAGGGATCAAAACTGTGTCTCTTCTATCTCCGGCATTGGCAGGCAGGCTCTTTACCACCGGCACCACCCAGGAAGCCTGCTGCTGCTGCTAAGTCGCTTCAGTCGTGTCCGACTCTGTGCGACCCCATAGACGGCAGCCCACTAGGCTTCTCTGTCCCTGGGATTCTCCAGGCAAGAACACTGGAGTGGGTTGCCAATTCCTTCTCCAATGCATAAAAGTGAAAAACGAAAGTGAAGTCACTCAGTTGTGCCCGACTCTTAGCGACCCCATGGACTGCAGCCCACCAGGCTCCTCCATCCATGGGATTTTCCAGGCAAGAGTACTGGAGTGGGGTGCCGTTGCCAGTGCCCAAATCCACGCCTGAGTCCCCAAGGCCTCTAGCACATGGCTGGGGCACTTTGTTGGCAGGCCTGCTGCCCCTCTGGATCTGGGCTCTTCCAAAACAGGGACCAAGTCCTCCCTCCAGACACTATCCAAAACAGGAGAAGGTTTTAGAAAGAGCTTGAAGCATGATGAGGGTGTTAGATAAGAATTATCTTCCTCTCTGTGTACAAAACATAGATCAGTTCTTTATTTTTTCACCAAGAGGGACAACTTATGGTGAGATATCCGGCTGTGTTTATTATACTTAGACAAATGACCTATGTTTCAACTGTCCATTTTTACAGTTATTCTACCTTGTATTGCTACAGAAATTCTATAAAATTATTTCATGGTAAGCTTCTTTTTAGTTCTGCCATTTCTAAAGTAAATGAGACTTTTTGAAAAACAAATTCTTTTTTTTTTTAATGTTGCACTTGAAGATAGGATCAAAAGTAATAAACCATTTTATGGTTTTATTTGGGTGGCTTTATGGGAAAGGCTGAAGTTGCCATTTCCTAATGGAAAGGCGCCCTTTCCGTTTTGTGGTGTCTGTCCCTTCATCTGTCTGGCGGACTCCCTAGCACTGTCAGGGGGTGTTGGGGACGTGTCAGGTTAAGACTGAGAACAGGGGTGTGCTGGCAAATGTTTAACCTCCAACTTTCCGGGAAACACACACACACACACGTAAGTTAATCATCAGTTTTACTGGTATAAAAGATGAGTAACACCCATTTACCAATATTAATATATATGATACCCATTCTTATAAATACCACATAGCCAACTGATTCTCCATAGAACGATCTTGTGAACTTTTGCCAAACTCTTGGACGCAAAGTCAAGCAACTGATGCACATGAACTTCACTGATATTTTCATTTATTCCAAGAAGTAAGATCAGAGTGAAAACACAAAGACGTGTCTGAACTGCACTTGATAGTCTGTGCGGTGACCCACTTCTTTACTAAATTGGATAACAGTATTTTATTACTTGAAAATTTTCTCCATGTTGGGGGGTGCTATCCACAGCTGCAAATCTTTTTAAGCAAAATCAACACTATTAAGATTTTATTCATCACCATCTTAAGTCAGGGAAATCAACAAAAATTTATCAACCACACATGTGTTCAGTTCAGTTCAGTCGCTCAGTCATGTCTGACACTTTGCGACCCTGTGGACTGCAGAATGCCAGGCTTCCTTGTCCTTCACCAACTCCCGGAGCTTGCTCAGACTCACATCCATCGAGTCGGTGATGCCATCCAACCATCTCATCCTCTGTCATCCCCTTCTCTTCCTGCCTTCAATCTTTCCCAGCATCAGGGTCTTTTTCAATGAGTTAGTTCTTTGCATAGGGTGGCCAAAGTATTGGAGTTTCAGCTTCAGCATCAGTCCTTCCAATGTATATTTAGAACTGACTTCCTTTAGGATGGACTGGTTGGATCTCCTTGCAATCCAAGGGACTCTCAAGAGTCTTCTCCAATACCACAGTTCAAAAGCATCAATTCTTCGGCACACAACTCTCACATCCGTATGTGACTACTGGAAAAACCGTAGCCTTGACTAGATGGACCTTTGTTGGCAAGTAATGTCGCTGTTTTTAAATATGTAGCCCTTGCCTATTCCTGTGGTATAAACACTCCTACCATAGCTGATTTCAAGCTGCCAAAACATCTTCACTGAACATGAAGCTGGGAAGCCAGAAAGAGAGGGAGGTAGCAATGGTTATATTGTTTCCACCCAACAGATACAACGGATCAGAGACAGCAGTAAAATATCCAGGAAGTTTCCACATATGTGTGTTAACATATGGTTTTTGTTTTTCTCTTTCTGACTTACTTCACTCTGTATGACAGACTCTAGGTTCATCCATGTCTCTACAAATGACCCAGTTTTGTTCTTTTTTTATGGCTGAGTAATATTCCACTGTACATTTGTATCATAACTTCTTTATCCTGCTGGCAGGGCAGGGAGAGAAGCAGATGTAGAGAATGGGTGTGTGGACATGGGGTGGTGGTGGTGGTGGGATGAGCTGGGAGACTGGACTGTACTTGTGCATATTATATACATATATACACCCCTCTCTGGGCGTCAGCAGAGCCTCGGTGAAGGAGCTACTGCATGAGGGCAGGCCTGTGTGTGCTGAGCACTTTGGGAAGGAAATGCCAGGTGTGCCGGATGGTGGCTCTTGCTGCTCATGACACCCCAGCTACAGGGCTGCGGAGACAAAAGGGAGGCGGTTAGGAGCTTGCCTGAGGGACGTGAGCCAAGTCTGAGGTCGGAGCTGTGATGCTCTAACTCAGGAGCCTCTGTGATCAGGACTGGTGTGCTGACTGACCGTGACCCCAAGAAGGTCAACTCCCGATTGATGAAGCTGCTGCCTCCTCACCCCCAGCAGGTTGCCCTGCAAGAAGCTCTTTGGAAATTTTCTCTTGCTGGCTGTTTTGAGAGTAGCTAACCCCCCATGACCCAGGGGAGGGGTCTGCCACCTGAACGGGTCCTTCTTCTGACTCTGTTTGTGGGTGGTGGGGGAGAATCTAAACAGCAGAGGTTCACATGGACTTAGATATGAAATTCAGCGTGCTCTTTGCGGGAACCAGTGTCCCCCTCAGCCCAGACTCAGATGCCAAGGACCCAAGGTGTTCATGGTCCGCCAGGACTGAGGAGGTGCCCTCTCTCTGCTCTTCAGCCACAGGCTCAAGGTTTTGTGCTCAGTGGGGGTCTGTGGGGCTCTGACTGAGTCCTCTGGGGGTCTGTCTTCTTTACCTGCTCACTTAGAAAGCCTTTTGAACAGGGCAACTTAGAAGCGGGAGATCAGCCACAACCCTTTGGGATAACAGGCTGATTTTGTACAGATATATCATGTATCTCCTTTCTTTCTAACTATAACAATCATAAAATACCAAAAAAAAAAAAAAAAAAACACTTTTGGAAACAGATAGGAGCCATCAGTAATTCCACCTCTGATTTCTACCCAAGACTTGCTCACCTTGGTTTGTAGGATGCAGCTTTTTATTACTGGAACCACAAAGGACAGAGACCTTTGGAGTCTATGTTTTTTCCTTGCTTTCTGTTTTTTCATCTTAACATAAGCATCTTCCCCAAGGCAACATGTCTTCATAATGATAATTTTTTCTATTTTTTATTTAAATATTAAAAACATTATTTTTACAATATTGTGTTGGTTCCTGCCATACAACAATGCAAATCAGCCATAATTCTACAAATATTTTCTCCTTCCCTAGCCTCCTTCCCATCCCCTTATCCCATCCTTCCAAATCATCACAGAGTGCCAGACTGGGCTCCCTGTACCACACAGAAACTTCCCATGATCTATCTATCTTACGTAAACATATACAATGGAATATTACTCAGCCATAAAAAGAAGGAATCTGAATCAGTTCTAGTGAGGTAGATGAACGTAGAGCCTGTTGTACAGAGTGAAGTAACTCAGGAAGAGAAAAACAAATACAGCATATTAACACATACATATGGAATCTAGAAAAATGATATTGATGAACCTATTTGCAAGGAAGGAATGGCGACAAAGATGTAGAGAATGGGCTTGTGGACACAGTGGGGGATGGAGAAAGTGGGACGAATGGAGAAAGTATCACAATGATCATTTTTGAAGCTGCATAATATTTCCTTATCTTAACTCTATTTCAAACTGGACATTTAGTCTCCTTTTTTTTTTTTTAACATCATAGAGGGTTATGATTGGGAACAAAATAACATGTAACTTGTAAAGTCCTTCTGAACCTCATTGCACAGCCAAACAGTACTCTTCCCATCTTCCAAGGAGCAACAATTACATAGAGAGACGAAAGACTTATTTGGGGGTGGAGTGGGGTGGTCTTGGATTTGCATCTGAAGTCATGGTGATCGTGGCCTGGGTTCTCGTCTTCTCATCTAGCTCCCTTCTCTTCAACAGCTATGTTTGCTGGCCAGGGTTACTGATGTGGTCTTTGGCAGGAGAACAGACTTTCCTCTCTGTGAGATGAAATGACTCAGAAGGAAACAAAACCCAAGGATTTGGCTTCATTTGTCCCGTCGTCTAAACCAAGATTCCTAATCAGAGGTCCATGAATTGTTGTGCGGGTTTGGGGGGAGAGGAGTTCTGAAACTGAACACAAAATTGGATGTGTCTGCACATAAGTGTACTTGGGAGTGATGGAAGTGTCTGTAGTTTCACAAGGTTCTCAAAGGAGATTGTGGTCCCTGAAAATATTTTTAAAAACAACTGATCTGTCTTTCTTTCTTCTTCCCTCCCATTCCCTTTGGCGAGTCCAGTGTTGAAAGAATTCTAAAGATCTGTGCCTACATACAGAAGTCCACATGTGGAATGGGGGCCACATTATTCCCATCTGAGGAGCCTTTGGATTAGAACCCAAGTCTATCTCACTGCCTGATCTGTGTGTGTGTACCCATCATGCGAGGCTTCCCAGATGGCACCAGTGGTAAAGAATCTGCGTGTCAAAGCAGGAGACATAAGAGACGCAGTTTCGATCCCTGGATCAGGATGATCCCCTGCAGGAGGGAATGAATGGCTATCCACTCCAGTATTCTTGCCTGGAGAATCCCATGGACCAAGGAACTTGGCAGGCTATGGTCCGTAGGGTTGCAGAGAGTTGGACACAACTGAAGCAACTCAGCACACACACACGCACACACACCCGTTACGCTAAAGTGCCTTATGGTTAAGAGAATTGCTTCTCTTTTCACTTCTTTAACCAAGGCTAATTGCTAATGTGTTCAAGGTTCTGCCATAATTATGGCTATCTTTGGTTCCTCACTAAACTTCACTAAATGTTTTGATTTTTTTTTTTAAGCCTTGCATTTCTCTCCAGGGAGTCAGACTGACACAAAAATATTTGTGGTGGTTAATTGTTCTTTCCTCCTACAAGCATTAACCACAGGAGATGAGCTGTGTTTATCAAATGGAAATGTTATCACTCAAGGCTTAAGGAGCCAAGGAAAAAAGTCCAAGAGATTGAACCCAACCATCCAACCCAATGGGTGGGAGACTTGAGCTCATGATTTACTAAATACAAATGGACTTTTTCTCTTCAGATGTTTTTAGTAACAACAGCCTTCTTGGCACCTGTTGGTGACTTTGGCTTCCTAAATGTGTTTGATTTCCTTTCTCTCTTAGTAATCCTGTCCTGAATCTCCTTAAAATCAAGTGTTCATGCTGCTGCTGCTGCTAAGTCACTTCAGTCATATCCAACTCTGTGTGACCCCATACATGGCCTCCCACCAATCTCCCCCATCCCTGGGATTCTCCAGGCAAGAACACTGGAGTGGGNGGGGGTGGGGGGGTGTAGCTCACAGGACTCTGAGGTTCAGCAGCTGTGTCCCCACTGTTCCTAGGAGATGCTTCCACTTCCAAAAGGAATGGGGCACGTGGGGGGTGGGCACGTAAGAGAGGTGATTGGGCCACACCCTCCGTGGAGGCGCTGTGTGCCACATTTTGAGTTAGAAGGATGGGCTGAGATTGAGACTGGATGGAGAGCCCTGAAGACGAGCAACCTGGGGAGGAGAAACCAGGTACCGCGTGTGTGATCAGTGGGGAAAAGCCAGAGGGCCTTGGTGGACCACAGGTGAGCTGGGGCTGGCATCGTGGCCTCCGTGTCGTGAACAGTCACGTGGAGGCCCTTCTACAAGGGTGCCAAGTCTGAATGCCTCTCTCCCGTCTGAAGTCTGACAGCCTGGCCTGGGCAGATGGGACTGGGATCTGGGCTGACCCAAGAGCCGTCCACTCTGCAGGAGGAGCAGAATCCACGCAAGCAGAGATGCAGCAGCGGCCCTGTCCGAGGTCGGGCCCTGTCCGGGTTCAGGGCCCTGTCTGATTCGGGGCCCTGTCCAGGGTTGGGGCCCTGTCCGAGGTCTGCCCGCGTCTCCTGCTCCCATCCCACGCAGAGGTGAAGGCCGTGGAAGAGGCAGAGTGTGGCACAGACCAAGGCCAATCCATCCTGCGGACAGGAGAAGATGCAACTCCTCTCCCCGCGAGGCCCCTCTCCTCTGCTGGCCCCAGAAACACTGCGTCTCAGTCCTGAGCTCTTCCTGCGAGTCTGTGAAAGGTTCCCAGGAGACTCAGGCCTCGAGGAAGATGATGAATTGAAAAGGACGCAGAGGCGTGAGGAGCAACCGGCCTAAAGGCCTTCGCCATGGTTTGCTGAGTCAGTTCAAGGCACTCATCGGTCATCTGTTTACCTAGTGTGAACAGAAGCAGCAGAGCCTCTTGTAGAGCTGCTTTCTCACCTGACGTCCACACGTAGCTAAAGGTTCAGGAGCGTCCGTGTCCCTCATGTCTCCAGAGTGTCCCTCATGCTACTGCAAAATGTGTCATGCATGCCCGGGCAAAAAGCACAATAGTGAAAACCCTAACACCACTTAGACACCCGCAAGAAGCCAACCAGATGCCCGGAGACAGGGTCTCGCTCCCACATGGCCCTGACTTGCTCCACCGCTTCCTGCAGGAGAGGCCAGACACCCATGGGCTCCAAGCAGGGCGCTCTCTGGGGAAGCCACCAGAGCAGCATCTGCCCCTGGGTGGCTGGGATGGTCCCCTAGATAAGAGCCCGTTGGCACACGGATCTGTGGGGCTGGAGAGGACGTGAGTGCCAGGTGGGTGTGATGCAGCGCCAGGTCAGCCTTGAGGCATGGGGACCCTGCCCTGCATGGAAGGACGAGTGGCAGGAGCTTGGTCAGCCGCACCTGCATCTCCAGCAGCACCTGGGGTGTGCTTGTACCAACATTTGACAAAGATTCTTCCCCAAAGTTTCCGGTGCCCCGATAAGGAGATCACGGCGCCAAGGCTTCCTGCAGATGCCGGCACTGCTCTGCTCCTGAGCGAAGGCGGTGCCCGTCCTCCTCCCACACGTCTATCACTGCTCTTCTCCCGAGAGGTGCGTCTGGTCCCATCCCCTGGCCCTTCCTGGTCCCGTTTTCCTCTTGCCCATCAGTCCCAGGCAGCCACTGAGTGAGGACCCTCAGTTGCAGGTAGGCGTCTCAGCTCCTGTGTGCCAGTCACCCCTCCCTCACAGTGGCTGCAGGGTCACATCCAGCCCAAACACATCTGCTCTGCCTCACCTCGGGGGAGGTGTCCAGGAACTCAGTCCAGGTGAGGCTGGAGACGGAATAAAAGACCTAAAGTTGAGGCTTCTCCTCGGCTGCTGAGAGGACCTTGGGATCCAGCAGAAACCCTCGATTCACCTGTATGAGTCTGTGCGGGTGTGCGTGTGGGCATGAGTGTGCAGACGGGAGCAGCACCCAGGGCTGTTCCAGGTAACAGCTCCCCTCCCTTTGCAGAAAGTCTGAATCCAGAGGGATTTTTAACAGATCCTCTGGTCTGGCCTGAAGCCCAGGGCCCTTGTGACCAAATCAGAAAGACACAGGTATGTGCGGAAGGGAAGGGGCTGCGCTGGCTGGCGGTGTGGGAGTTGGTACTCACCCGACAACCACGATGATAAAGTCTAGTAAGTTCCAGCCGTTGCGGAGGTAAGCGTTGGGGTGAAAGAGGAGTCCGTAGGCTATGACTTTTAAAAATGCTTCCACAGTAAAAATGATGAGAAAGAGATACTCCACCCGCTCCTGGGAAACACAAGTAAAGAGAGAAAGTCATCAGATTGCGGGGGGGGGGGCGGTCTGGAAAGTTCTGACCCCACAGGTCCCCCAGGCCGGTGGAGAAGGGGCCCCTCTGTGGTCGGATCAGGGCAGATGCTGGGAGGGACCCCTGCCACATCCACAATCCCACGGTCCGTTTCACAGTCATGCTCAGATCCACCAATCTTCTAGTCTTAAAAGGCAGAAATTAGGGTGGTGGGAAAACTGCACGCCTTTGAGAAATCTTAATCAATGAACACCTGCTTGAACTTCTCAGGAGTGAACTCAGGATGAGAGAGCTGAGGGAGGAGTTAGAAGCGCAGAGAAAGTACCACAGTTCTGAGTCACAAACCCAGGAGCTGCAGGCCAGCCTCCTGAAACCAGAAGGGGAGTCTGGGAACCTCCAACAGTCAGGAGACACAGGCAGCTGCCTACACGCTCCGACCTTCCCTTCAGAAAACAAAACTCTTTGTCCAAAGACCGAGACCAGGTCAGCAGGGGCCCCAGCGTTCCCAGGATGGGGTGGGCAGNGACTCCAGATTTGTCCTCTATAACCATGATGCTAAGCTGCCACCCAGCTCTCCCTGAAAACTACTCTTCCCCAAAGCACGACACAGGCAGGAATGCCAATGTGAGTGGAGGTGAAGAAGGATATCAAAAGAGGACTGAGTCACCTAACACAAAACAAAACCAATGTTCACAGGACACATTACTCAAAGGCAATAAAACCTTACACTATGTTTATCATATTCTGGATGATACATGCACCTCCTGAAGCTGGTAATTCTGGAACAGGTAATCTTATAACACATAATAGCACTTTACACAATGGGTAGTCAGCCTGTTAATGAACTCATCCCAAATGGTTGAAAAAACAGAAGAAGCATATTTCCCTGATCTTTTAAATAAAATTCTTGATGGAAACCATCTATGTTCTTCCATAAAATGTTCTGGGTTCCATTCTCAGAAACCAAGCCTTGACTGAGACGGAAAGACTACTAACATGACTTACTGTGACATTTCCTGTGTCCTTAATCTTGTACTCAGAATATCACCATGTTATTTAACTAGTACTTAGCATGGCAGGATTGTATCTAAGTCTTTGCTGGAAATAATGCCAGCGCTGTAGTTAAGGTCCCAGCTCTGCCATTAACTATTGGTGTCACCTTTGGCAGCAAACTTGCTGTCTTTGAGTCTCAGAACATTTGTCGTGAAAATGAATGTGATGAACTCCAGGATAGCCTCTAAGGGCCCTTTGTGTCTCAAAAAGTTTATGAAGAAGCTGACAAAGTGTGAATAGCAGAGGGGGACATACATTTCAAAGCACCTGTTTGTACTATGATAAACATTTCTCCTTGTCAGTTAACTAACTCTGTCTGTACTGAGCTCTAGAGTGAACATTTTCATCTCCATCTGCCCAGCAGGACGATTCTGGGGAATCCCAAAGTAGGTGGGATGCTGCACAAACTTAAGGATGGATGCAACCTGACAACAAAAATACAGACATGAAATCTAAGCTAGGCCATTCTTCCAGGTGTTGAGATTCTTGTACAAAAGAACAGTCAGATTACCTGATACCNGGACATGGAAACAACCTAGATGTCCATCAACAGATGAATGGATAAGCAAGCTGTGGCATATATACATTTATTCTTAATTGCTTCTTTCCTTAAGATTAAAAATTTTGGAATAAAAATGTTATTTGACTCTCAAATATAAAATCAATATGCCATCAAAAGACATATATTCTGATTAATTTTTAAACAATAAACATAACTATTTTCAACTATTAAAGTTTTCTTTTAGTTTGCACTTGGGAATATGTTTTCTAAAAATTCAAAGAAACTAAGAACAATATCATATGTTGATGCTTCATTTAAGAATAAATTTATGTGCTTCATTTTTATTTTGGCTCATGTTTTAATATTTATGTCAAAGTAAAACTGGATTCTATTTAGAGTTTAATTGGAAAAGTGTTTTCAATATGGAATTAAAATTTTCCTAAGTTGATGATAGACAGGGACACCTGGCATGCTGCAGTCCATGTGGTCACAAAGAGTTGGACAGGACTGAGCAACTAAACTGAAGTCCTGCTAGCCAGAGTGTTTTAAAGTCAGAGTAATGGTTAAAGCTATGACAAACCAAGATAGCATATTAAAAAGCAGAGACGTCACTTTGCTGACAAAGATCTGTCTAGTCAAAGCTATGGTNCCCACCAGGCTCCTCCATCCATGGGATTTTCCAGGCAAGAGTACTGGAGTGGGGTGCCATTGCCTTGTCTGCAAGCGTTCGTACCTGGAGGCAAAAAGATGGGGCAAAATTTATCCTCAAGTCTCCTTGCTTCCTCTGAGAATCTCTGCTAAGTTAACCACTTATTATTATTACTGAAAACTGGCAGCCTGGAAAGGGGAAAGACTTCCTAAAATTTGAGAAATAATCATCCAATAGAAACAGAGTAAATTATAATTTCACCTTGGGCATCTTATATGTAATACAACATTAAACGTTAAATCAGTGTGCCTTATTGGCCCTCTAGTTTTGGCCAGTGATCCATAATCAGTACATGGAATAACACTGGCTTTTGATATAAATGGCATCTTTTTACCATTGCCCTAGAAAATTAAACTGTTCACTGTTTATGACAGTGTAGTATTAGGGGGAAGTAGGTGAGAAGGCATTTTCTTAAATTTGTGTTTTCTCTTCAATGCAGAAGACCCAGGTTCAGTCCTTGAGTCAGGAAGATCCCCTGGAGAAGGGAATGGCTACCCACTCCAGTACTCTTGCCTGGAGAATCTCATGGACAGAGGAGCCTGGTGGGCTGCAGGCCAAGCAACTAACACTTTATAATAATATATGATCGTGCCATGGTTTAACAGTAATAACTCACATTTATTGAGTCCTTACTATGTGTTGAGGCACTCTTATAAGTGCGTTATATATTTCATCTTATTTAACACAAAATCATTCAGTAACTTGCTTTCGTAAGAGCATTTTTGGCTTTTTTTGCTTCGCCTCAACTTCTAGATGAGTCTAAATTATTCACTTGCAAGGTTTTCTGGGCAACAAAGCATGACTGCCTATCCAAAAACAGGAATTAATTATTCAAGATAGGCTGAAGCAAAATCCTCACAAAATCTGTTGTACCCTTGATAGAATATTTTCATACTCTATCACAATTTGCTAGAACATTAGTCTCCACTGCCAGCTCTGGACTGAACTCAGGCAGAGTGTGCCCGGGTCCTGAGGCGCGTCCACATGTTGGGCCCCGAGGAGGCTGCTGCTAATATGGTGTGCTTGGCTCCAGAACTGGGGCCCAAAACCTTAAAGGAAGTGCCAGCAGTTGGGAGATGGGGATGGCAAAGTCAGAGGAACGAGGCTGAGGGCACAGAGGTGAAGACAGCTGATCTGTGGGCCATGATAAAGGCAGAGAGGGAGCTGAGAGGGGAAGAGAAAGCAATTTCAAAGAGATATTTGCATACTCTATTTGTTTTCACAGTGGCATTATTCACAGTAGCCTCATGGTTGAGTGGATAAATAAATTGTTGCATGTACATGGCATGGAATATTATTCAGCCTTAAAAAAAAAAAAGGAAATTCGGACACATGCCATGTCACGGATGAACCGTGAGGGCATTATGCTAAATGAAATGTCAGTCCCAGAAGGACAAGTACAGTATGGTGTCACTTCCATGAGGTCCCCGGAGTAGTCAATTTATAGAGACTGAAAGTAGAAAAGTGGTTGTCAGGGACTGGCAGAGGGGGAAATGGGGAGTTTTTCTTTAATGGAGATGAAGTTTCAATTTTGCAAGATGAAAAAGTTCTGGAGATTGGGTGCTCAGCAATGTGAATATTTGTTCCATTACCTAACTGTACATTTTAAAATTAAGATGGTAAATTTTGTGTCATGTATTTACCTAATTAAAAAAAAATTTTTTTTTTAAGAAATAGAATAGGATAGAAAATACTCAAATGCCTTGCTTGAGTGAGGACAAATAACATTGCCAGACAAGGCTTTGTTTCGAGGCATGGGGGATGTGTGGGCACATGGACACCATGGCGTGTTCTATCTTGCAGGTGGACACTGTGTTCTTACGAGGGTCATACTAACCAAGAAAAAACCTTCTGATAAACACCACAGTGGACGACCTCAGACCACACAGCCCAGTACGGCTTCTCATAACCTGTGTGCTTGAACCATCCCTCCCCTGGGACGTTTCTGCTCTTTGGTTCTCCCCTCCCAAGGCATCTTTTCCACTCAGAAAATGCTCATTAATTGACACGCAGATCCCCTAGGAGGTCTTGCATTGATATTTCTCCATCTTCTCCTGTTTCCCCAAGAACTAAACTCAGAAAACTGCGTGGATGTGGAAGAGAAAAGAAATGCGTGGGTGCCGAGTCGCTCGGTCATGTCCTGCTCTGTCCTACTCTTTGCGACCCCACGGACTGTAGCCCGCCAGGCTCCTCTGTCCATGGGATTTCCCAGGCATGAACACTGCAGTGGGTTGCCATTTCCTCCTCCAGAGGATCTTCCTGATCCAGGGGTCAAACCTGTCTCCTGAGGCTCCTGCATTGGCAGGCAAATTCTTTGCCACTGAGCCACCCAGGAAGCCCTGAGAAAGGAAATGACAAATACTTAATTTATTCCAAAACTGCCAAGGGAGGGAGGAATGGAAGGGGAGAAGAAAAGAAGGAAGGAAGGACGATGGCTGTGGTTTTGATTTCTGAGACTTGCAGAGTTTAGATAAACCCTCTGTAACCTCAGGAAGCTCAGAGGCTCAGCGGAAGCCTTTCTAGCGCTTGGACAGGGGTCTGGGAATCAGTCCAATTCCAGGGATGTGGCAGGAAGAAACACTCCATCCTTCTGGGGCTTCAGGAGGGACATGGGGTCTCTGGGGGAGAAGGAACAATAAGCCGCCCCACCGGGTTACCCAGAGGGAGACATTCGTTCTCTAGGATAGTTTTGGAGGGGAGCCTGTGGAAAGGGGAAGAGTGGAGTGTGTGTTTAATATAGTGGCTGCCATTAGCACCTGGCTTGTAGCATCTATAAAGCGCTGCTCACGTGAGCGGCTGTGAGCTCCGCATGGCAGCTCCTAGAGGAGGAGCGGGGCATTCAGCTAACAGGAGACCGAGCTGTGACTGAAATGCGTCCCTTGTGATTTAAAATCCTTCCTCTTCTGCTGCCCAGGGAAAGGTGGTGCTGTAGTCCTGGGCCAGGACANCCAATGATTACCTAGTGGAGTGATGACAGATACAGAATTAATATAGACTCCATCCTTAGACTCCATCATCCTTACTACAAAAAACTGTGGAATGATTGAACATGTGTGACATCAGGCAAGAGCCATTTTAAAGACTAGATCTCATCACTGTAGAACATAGGTTGCTGTTTGATAAAAGATACTAAGATAGAGGGTATTTTAACGTGGGCAGTGCTTAAAATCCCCAGATTTTTACAAAAGTTTATTACTAATACTATGAGCCGTCCTTAGGTTGGTGGTCAGTGTCAATAAAACAGAATTTCCAAATCAGCATGGCCTTTGCCACAATGAATTCTTCCACTACATTTAAATTATAACAAAACTTGAAAGGCAAAAAGAACCAGATATTAAGGATATTACTGGAAAACTAAGCTCTAGAGACAAAACTAAGCTGAAATCAATTCTCAAACTCCTAGTCCCAAGATAAACTTCCCGACCTCTCATGTATTTTCATGAGACTCTCTTCTTTAACTACACAAAATTTCCAGTAATACATTGTAGAGATATTAGAGTTGAAGTGTCAGAAGCTAAGTGAAAAAAATAATGAAATAGTCAAGAAAGAATTTGTTAGAGAATATTCACATTGCCAAGAGTAGACTCTGACATACAGTGGAGTTAACAAGAATATTTTATTCTGTGAAATTTGAGAGTCAAAAACAATTAAATAAATCCATATTGCCCTACAAATATATATATCAAATTATTTCTGCTAAAACAGTAATAACAACATACTTAAAAATAAGTGCTATANCGTCTGTCACTTTTCTGAAGCCCCTGATACGTGGAAGAAGCCACTTTACTAGTGACCAAGGCCAAGTGACTGTCAAGCATCTGATTCTGAGCTTAGGATTTGTGCTTTCTACATCCGGTGATACGCACATTAACTCAAGAAGTGGCAAGAGCTTTATTTTCTACCTTTATATGTCACCAAAAAGAAATCCAACTTCCAGTGATAGTAATGAAAACAGAGAAAGTGAAGAAGTTTAAAAAATGGTTCAAACAAAAGTGGTGCGCCATAGCTAGGAAACAGACTCACTAAAGAGCTAAAGGGGTCCTCAACTGTTTACACTCCACAGAGCAAATGCTTTCAAGTGGTTACAAGAGTCTACAGTAAATTCTTTGAGAATGTTGACTAGTATATAATTAAGTGGTGAAAACTTTGCCACTTAGTATCATGAATGTGACCAATCTCAGGCAAGTCAACTTCTTTTTTAAAAATGCAAAGCAGGGCCTGGGATATAAGAAAAGAATAATAAGCAGAAATGTGCATTATTTCCACAACAGAAAACTTATTACTTTTAAAGTACTTAGGTAGCTCAGCGGTAAAGAATCCACAGGAGACATGGGTTGACCCCCGGGTCAGGAAAATCCTCTGGAGTAGGAAATGGCAGCCTCCTCCAGTGTTCTTGCCNAAAATGCAAAGCAGGGCCTGGGATATAAGAAAAGAATAATAAGCAGAAATGTGCATTATTTCCACAACAGAAAACTTATTACTTTTAAAGTACTTAGGTAGCTCAGCGGTAAAGAATCCACAGGAGACATGGGTTGACCCCCGGGTCAGGAAAATCCTCTGGAGTAGGAAATGGCAGCCTCCTCCAGTGTTCTTGCCGGGAGAATCCCAGGGACAGAGGAGCCTGGCGGCTACAGTCCATGGGGTCGCAAAGAGTTGGACACGACTGAGTACAGCATAACCACAGCAACAAAACAGTGAGCACCACACATGTTAAACCATTTCTCCAAATGAGCTTTCCTTTGGAAATTAAGCAAATACATATTAAGTTCTTGGCACTGCAAAATAATCTATCCACTGAAGAGTCAATTTTTAAATTTAAAATTTGTTACTTAAGTCCTCCCTACTTAGAGCAACTTCGCTGGTGGTCCAGTAGCTAACACTTGATGTTCCCAACGCAGGGGGTCCAGGTTTGATCCCTGGCCAGGGAACTAGATTCCACATGCCACAACTAAGATCTAACACAGTGAAACAAACAAATAAAAATAAATATTAAAAAGAATAAACTTATAACTTAGAGAGTGTGGCCAAGATGGTGGAGCCAGGAAGACTTTGAGCTCACCTCCTCCCACAGGCACACCAAAATTACAGCTATGTACACAGCAACTACTGATGAACATGACCTCAAGACTAGCAGAAAAAATTTTCCACAACTAAAGAAATAAAGAAGGAACCACGATGAGACAGATAGGGGAGGCAGTGATAGAGTACAGTCGAGATCGACTCCCCAGGGTAGGCAACCCACAAATGGAAGGACAATCACAACTGCAGAGGCTTTCCCCAGGAGTGAGCGTCCTAGCCCTACATCAGCTCCCTAACCGGGGGTCTCACACTGGGAAGATGAGAGCCCAGGATGCCTAGCCTTAAAGGCCAGCAGCGCTGCACACAGGAGAGCTGAGAGATGGAAGAAAGAGACATTCCACGCTCAAAGGGCACATACAAAGCTGCACACACTCCCAGTGCCAGTGCAGAGGCAGTAACGTGACCGGTAAGACCACCTTGCTGATCTTAGAGAGCCTCCCAGAGAGGCAGAAGGCAAGGGACTCCTCCTGGGGAAATAGACACTGGCGGCACCCATTTGGGGAGCTCATTCTACCACGAGGACAATGGTGCTGGCAAGTGCCGTTTTTGAGTCTTCCCTCTAGCCTATATATATATATATATATAAATTACAAAGAGTATGTTTTAGAGGTACTTGATGGTAACCCACTCCAGTACTCTTGCCTGGAAAATTCCACGGACTGAGGAGCCTAGTAGGCTACAGTCCATGGGGTTGCAAAGACTCAGACACGACTGACCGACTTCGCTTCACTTTTGATTGCATAAACATTAAAACAATTGTGGTATATGTATCCATGCAGACATAATATATACAACATATAGCATGTGATATGTATTTTATTTTATTTTATTCTTTACTTTATTCTACTAATATGTATTGTAATTATTTTAATCTTTATATCTTTAACAGCATATAAAATATTCTCTTTTATAGGATGTATAACTGTCCACGAGATTTCCCAGGCAAGAGTACTGCAGTGGATGGCCATTTTCTACTCCAAACATGCCATTTCCAACTGCAACATACAAAGCAATATAACTTATATATGGGCTTCCCTGGTGGGTCAGATAGTAAAGAATCCGCCTGCAACATGGGAGACCTGGGTTTGATCCCTGGGTTGGGAAGATCCCCTGGAGAAAGAAATGGCAACTCACTCCAGTATTCTTGCCTGGAGAATCCCATGGACAGGGGAGCCTGGTGGGCTGGTCCATGGGGTTGCAAAGAGTCTGCTACAGCTGAGTGACTAAACACATTACATATATATATATATGCATATATATAAAAGAATGTATGTTGTACTCTGCTATATCGGGTCAGCCCCCAAATTCATTTATTCTATAACATGTTAGCAGAAAAACACAAAGCTTTTGGCCAACCGAATACATATGAAAAATGTGCAACATTTATGGCATATATACTCTGTATTATATTTATGTTACATATATACATTACAAAGATAATTTTTTGGTTTTTTAAAGAGAATATTTTTGATGTACCTTTGAAACATTATATGGGTTAAAACAATGTACATATACATTATACATGTGTATATTACATATACATTATATGTATATGATGCATTACATATGCATTGATATATATATATATATCACCATTGCTGAATTCATATTTATGAATAAGTGCATCTAAAATACACTCTTTGTTTTGCTTATACATATATATGAGAACAGGGCTTCCCAGATGGCTTAGCAGGAAAGAATCTACCTGCCAACGCAGGAGACGTGGATTTGATCCCTGGGTCGGAAAGATCCCCTGGAGGAGGAAATGGCAACCCAGTCCAGTATTCTGGCCTGGAGAATCCCATGGACAGAGGAGCCTGGTAGGCTAGAATCCATAGGGTCACAAAAGAGTAGGGCAAACCTTAGTGACTGAACAACAACAACAAAATACACAATTCTCATATATGAATTTATATATGTATACACATCCTGCCTCACACATAAAGCACAGCTAACATAAACTGCTTGGTTGTGATATGTATACTACTACTATGTGATACGTGTACTACAGAGCAGCATATATCAGATACAGTTTCATAATATCATAGGGATTAAAACCATCCCTGATCATGATTTCTCTGTAGATTTATAGTTCCATCTTTTTGTGAGTTGTTTCTGTAACTTGTTTTTTTTTTTTTTGCTAGCTCTGCTGAAACGAATGAATCTCTGAAATGATTCTGACATCTCACCTTTGAACCTGTCTCCCGGCGCAATTCAAAATAGCATGGCAGAGTGTCCACACAGTCCTGATTCTCCTATTCAGCACACAGCTTGTTCTCTGCAGCACCAAATCAGAGATGCTTCACGCAAACATTGCCTGTTGAAGAACAGAGAATCAGAAACTGATTGGTATGCAATTACGTGTCAGGGAATAAAATATATTACAGTAGATTTGCAAAGCGCGGCGTTTTTGTAGACGCGTTCTCGCTGTGTTTTAAAAAACCATGAGGCTGTAATGATATAGAATTTATAAAATGTGATACTCATTTCTGGTAAATAATCTACTGCTGTATTTTTTGTGTGAATATGCTTAAGAGGTGAAAGGCAAACCTCATATTTGTATGGAGAAGTTGCTGTTGGAAATTTTTTTTTCTTCCCCTCTGTGCTTGAAGAGAGAGAGGTTTAGTATGTAAAGAAGACACCATACAGCTTAGGGGCAGGCAGATTTGGTATTCAGTTCTCTCTCTTACTCATTGCCTGGGTAATCTTAAGTGATTTATTTGACCTTTGTAATCCCCTTGTGTACCTCAAAAAAGGAGACAGGCATATACGCCTTCCCAGTCAAGGTATAAATTAGTGGCATTACCTTTGTATATCTTTATAGTAGCACTGCATATACATTGTTGCTGCTGCTGCTAAGTCGCTTCAGTCATGTCCAACTCTGTGCNCAAAACGCATGCAGACTGGCCTTTTCTGAGGCTACAGGGGCGGGTCCCTGAGATCCCTGTCATGACATTAAAGGAACCTCCAACTACTCGAGAAAAACCAGGAGGTCCTCTCCTCCAGGCGAGTTGAGGACCTTGTCCTCTGCCGTGTCTCGGGGGAAGTCACCGATCCCATAGACGGCAGCCCACCAGGCTCCCCCGTCCCTGGGATTCTCCAGGCAAGAACACTGGAGTGGGTTGCCATTTCCTTCTCCTGTGCATGAAAGTGAATAGTGAAAGTGAAGTCGCTCAGTCGTGTCTGACTCTTAGCGACCCCATGGACTGCAGCCCACCAGGCTCTTCCGTCTATGGGATTTTCCAGGCAAGAGTGCTGGGGTGGGGTGCCATTGCCTTCTCCGATATATTTGCACATACATATAAATGTATACACATGTATATATATATTTGTACATTTTTTTTTGTGTGTGTGTAATATACTATATATAGGGGGGTATGGCTAAGTGGCCTACACAAATTAGGTGTCATTTAAATTGAATTTCTTTGATATAAGTTAGAGTCATCCACTCAGCAGGTAAAGCGGTTAGTCAGCCAGTTCAGTTGCTCAATCGTGTCTGACCCTTTGCGACCCCGTGGACGGGAGCACGCCAGGCCTCCCTGTCCATCACCAACTCCCGGAGCTTGCTCAAACTCAGGTCCATCAAGTCGGTGAGGCCATCCAGCCATCTCATCCTCTGTCTTCCAGGAACTGGAAAGACAATCGGTCTCAGGGCCAGAAGAGTTGAGGATGTGAGTGACGGACGAGCTGAAGACCGTGGAGACACTCTACAGGCTGATTCACGGGGCCACCTTGACTCGACTGCAGGGCTCACCACATGGAAGTCGATGGCTTACGTTGCCCGTTTTCTGCATTTTTCGGCATAGTCGGGAGCTCACATTTTTTCTGTAAATGTCCCGATTTGCAAATGTTGGCAACTGACTCGATTAAAGGAGAGCGTTTGTATGTGATACCAGCACGAGGGAATTGCAGCAGAAACACCAGTCCTTTGAACAAGAGATGGCTCACAAGCTCCTCGGGTTTGATTTCTTAATCTTCCTCCACCGTTGGGATGGGGGTGGAACCCACCACGGAGCTTGTTAGAAGGGCACCTCTCAGAACACCCCCTGTCCCACGGAACAGGGAATCCTGGGGTGGAGGCCCAGCGGTGGACTTCTAACAACCCGAAGACCTCAGCGCTAATGCAGGGAGTGTGGGTTCGATCCCTGGCCGGGAAGCTAGGACGCCGCATGCTGGGCAGTGTGCCCAAAAGATTAAAAAAAAAAAAAAAAAGATTTTTAACAAACCCTGGAGGTCAAAATCTATAACCTAAGCCCAGCGGGCCAGACCTGAACCACCATCTGCCTGTTCACAGTCATAAACTAAATGTTTTTAAATGGTAAGGAAAACAAATACAATCAGAAGAATCTTATTTTTTGTAATCATAACAGAATGGATTGCATTGAAATACTTGATAAGGCCAAAAAACAACAACAAAACTGGGAATGGAAAAACTGCCAACTCTACTTGATACTGCTAAGGCTCATATTTATAACACCCAGCTCTTCATTTTTTAAACAATGGCTTTACTTCCTGATTCCTTCCTTCCCGAAACACATATGCTTCTTTCTCTATTTCCAATCCAGTGGGTTATATCAATCCCCAAAGTGAAAAGAACCTGGAAAAATCAGAATTTCCAGAGAGAAAACCTTGTAGCTGAGGGATCCGTTGAGAACACACTGGAAACAGGATATCCCATATTCCAAGTGTTTTTTATTCTCTCCGTCAGATAAAAGTGGGAAATTCCAGCCAACTGCCTGAAAAATCACCTCTGTCTGCCAGCAACCTTGAAACAGATTTTAAATCAGGTTGATGCACAAAAAGCCCTTGAGATTTAAATATGTATGATTCTCTGAAAGCTATACATATACCAAAGGAATTTCTCCAGAGTAGGGTGTGACAGGTAAGATACACCCCAGTCATCATTTTGGTTACATTCTGAAGAGTCTGGTTTGCAGATGCAAATGCAGCCTTACATGGGAAGCATGCATCAGTCCGATATGTTCAGCACATCTATAAACAGAACAGGGCTTCCCAGGTGGCTCAGGGGTAAAGAATCCGCCTGCCAGTTCAGGAGCCACAGGAGTTGTGGGTTCGATCCCTGAGTCTGGAAGATCCCTCTGAGGAGGAAATGGCAACTCACCCCAGTGTTCTTGCCTGGAGAACCCCATGGACAGAGGAGCTTGGCGGGCTACAGTCTGTGGGGTTCCAAAGAGTTGGATGCAACTGAGCAGCTGAGCACAGAGGAGATAGACATAACAGTAAACAGCCTTATTAAACTCTCACTTAAAGGGTAGGTCTCAATATACATAAAGGAAGAAAACTCACTTATCTCACTTCTACATTTATCATTATCTGCATCGCCACAAATCAGTTGTCAAGCCTCAATACAGATTTTTATTATTTGTCAGAGCAGAAAGTCAGTTAGTTTCTTTCTGATGGGAAAACTATTTTCAAAAACCTAAGATTGTTTTGTCGCCCAATTAAAAAAAAAAAACACACATTTTGGAAGACTTAATGCTTTCATGGATGGAACCCAGGACTGATGTTGAAAAGTAGTGGTAATCTTGAATTAATAATTAACATTTTCTTTGCCCTGGTTTATCCCTTTTTATTACATAAAGAATATAATGCTTCTCTTCACCTTGTCTTCATTAAAAGGCCGTCTTGTATTTCAACAAAAAACCTATGGAAATAATCAGGCTCTGAAAAGAACGTGGTGTAAGAGATGCCCAAATTGAATAGGTAGAATCATGATTCATTTTACATTTGCCGAATATAAACCTATGAAGAAGGCATATCTTCAGCTTAAAATAAACTCAGCTACTTTAACGTTCGTAATGCCATTCTTCACAACGTCTTTCTTACTTCATTTGTGTGACCAAGGTGGGCTGCTGTTAAACTCTTTATGGGAGGCTTGTTCACCTTTGCAGGCAGAGTTACTAAGCAGTAATCAAGGACTCGGAAAGCCATTCATGAATCACCTGCCAGCAATAACAAAGAACAGTGCTTTATAGGGTTGCTGCTGTGTTCACTCTTGTAATAGCCCTTATTCATATTATTCAGGCTTTTGTAGGATGAATGATTCCGTCCTTTCCACATAGCACTGTGTTGCAGGATTTTGCCATCAGCCCATTTTTAAAGTAACCTAAAATTATCTCTCCTTTTCTCCAACTTCTCTTTGTGATGCCTTTTTTTCCCCCTGACTTAATAGGTACGTAGTAAAAAAAATTTGTTCCTTTGAAGTATTATTTTATTCCTAATAAAATTTTTAAATGAGGTGAATTTTACAAGTCGATTGGACTAAATTAACAAGGACAGATATTGGTTCCACTTGTAAAGTAGATTCTCATTTTATTACAAGGCAGAGCCTTGAGAAGAAGGAATTAAATTTGTTTGGTTTAAATGCAAAGCAAAAGCAAGACTGATTTAATTAAAAATAAAAGAGTTGAGGGTCATTGTAGTTTAATCAAAATACTATGTGACTGAAGTTACACTTGCAGCAACATCTGCCTAGCTGTCTTCAGACAATCAATCCTGTTGACAGCAAAGAGGAACAAGCAAAGAGATCAACTACATCAGAAAACCATCAGGAATGTCAGAATTTTCAAAGCTGTCTTCATGGGACACGAGACTCTGCTGATAAAGGAAAAGACTGGTAAACCAGTACTGTGTTCTGATCACAAAAGACACCATCAAAAGAGTAAAAAGGCAAGCCATGGGCTGGGAGATGATATTTACAGTATTTTGAAGTTCAATATAGAAAATATTCCTAAAAATCAATAAATAAAGGGGTCACAAAGAGTCGGACATGACTGAGTGACTGAACTAAACTGAACTGAACAAGGCAGTTGAAAAGTGGACAAGAGGTTTGAAATAGCCACTCACACTTTGGCCTTCCAAATGCCTAATGCACCCATGAAAATGATACTCAGGCTCAGTCAACGTCAGGATAACTTCCGTTAAAGCTACAATGAGAAGCATCCACCTAGGCACCACCATGGCTGGCATAGACAGGCTGATGTCAGAAAGTGCTGGTGAAGATTTGAAGCAACCAGAACTCACTCATCACACTGGTAGGAGGAGGTCTAAATCAGTGCAAGCTTTGGGGAAACTGTTTGGTCGTATCTGTGAAAACTGACTGCAGATATATACGTGACCCCATTCTTGACATCAAGGTGTACTTAACCACTTTGAAAGATTTGTCCGAGAATGTTCATAGTATCTCTGTTCATTAAAGCCAACACCAGGGAAGAAGCCAAAGGCTGTCAACAGTAGAAGGAATGTACCATGCCTAGTCGCTCAGTCGTGTCCGACTCTTTGTGACCCCATGGACTGTAGCCTGATGGGATTCTCCAGGCAAGAATCCTGGAGTGGGTTGCCATGCCTTCCTCCAGGAGAATGAATGAATACATTGACGTATATTCATGTAAGAGAATATTACATAGAACTACACAGTGAATGAGCCACTCCATGCAACAACATTAATAGATCCTATAATATTACATGAAATAAGCTAGATGGGGTAATAAATGGTCTTCCCTGATGGCTCAGCAGGTAAAGTGTCAGTCAGTCAGTTCAGTTGCTCAATTGTGTCCGACCCTTTGCGACCCCATGGACTGCAGCACATCAGGCCTCCCTGTCCATCACCAAATTCCTGGAGTCTACACAAACTCATGTCCATTGAGTCAGTGATGCCATCCAACCATGTCATCCTCTGTCGTCCCCTTCTCCTGCCTTCAATCTTCCCCAGCATCAGGGTTTTTTTTCCATTGAGTCAGTTCTTTGCATCAGCGGCCAAAGTATTGAAGTTTCAGCTTCAGCATCAGTCCTTCCAGTGAGTAATCAGGACTGATTTCCTTTAGGATGGACTGGTTTGACATTCTTGTAGTCCAAGGGACTCTCAGGAGTCTTCTCCAGCACCACAGTCCAAAGGCATCAATTCTTCAGTGCTCAGTTTTCTTTATGGTCCAACTCTCAAATTGATACATGCCTACTGGAAAAGCCATAGCTTTGACTAGATGGACCTTTGTTGGCAAAGCAGTGTCTCTGCTTTTTAATGTGCCGTCTAGGTTTGTCATAGCTCTTCTTCCAAGGAGCAAGTGTCTTTTAATTTCATGGCTGCAGGAGGCGGGGATTTGATCCCTGGGTGGGGAAGATCCTCTGGAGATGGAAATGGCAACCTACTCCAGGATTCTTGCCTGGAAAATTCCATGGGCAGAGGAGCCTTGTGAACGACAGTCCGCGGGGTCACAAAGAATCGGACACCACTGAGCGATGGAGCGGGCAGAGTATCCAGGGAAATAAATACTGTACGATTCCATTTATGCAGTTTAGAAACAGGCAAAGTGAATCTATGGTATGAAAATGTAGGGAGCAGTTGTTTTGGGCCTGGGGAGTAGTAATTATTGGGAGGTCTTTGGAAGATGCTGCTCAGATGTAGGTCACGCTTGGTTTTTTAGCATCGATGGTGGTGACGTGTCTGTGTTCACGTTGGCATCATTCATCCGCCCACACAGGAATGATCTGTGCAGCTTTCTTCAATACATCATCCATCAGCCAGAAGCTTATTGACTTCTCGAAACCCCTTGATGAAGACATCCACATTTTAGATCAAAGGACTGGATTTGAAAGAAATCAACTCATGTCTGTATTAAAACAAAGGTAAACCAAAATCTCTATGAGATTTATTTTCTCTTCATTTCCCCCACCCCATCTCTTTCTTTCCTGCCCGCTGGGGTTTTCTCTTCCCTTTTAGCAGCAGCCAGCATTTCAGGGGTACAGTGTACCATTTTCCAGAGGCTGTTGGACATGTCGCCTGATTTTCAGCTCATCTCTGTCCTCATGAAAATCAGTGACACTTGGTGTGCAGAGAGATTTTCAACTAATGTGTGGAGGAGACGAGACATGTACACACACTCTGTTCTCCCTAGGCTGGCTTCAGTAACGGAGATGTTGCTGCATCAGTTCAGTTCAGTTGCTCAGTCGTGTCCGACTCTTTGTGACCCCATGAATTGCAGCACGCCAGGCCTCCCTGTCCATCACCAACTCCCAGAGTTCACCCAGACTCACATCCATCGAATCGTACTTTTTAAAAATTTTTACTCTTAATCGAGAAGGGTCTCTGAAACTCACTGACTCTTTCCTTGGTATGAACACTAAAGGGGGAAAAAAAAACCAGGGCTAGTATTTAAGGTATTTTCACAGTGTCCAATGCAATTAATTCCCTCTGGGGAGTCCTGATCTTGAAAAGTTGCCACAAAACAGACTCACTCAGGCCTCTCTGAGGCTGCCTTCTGCACGCTTACTCTCCTCACTCATCAGGTTATTTCTGATTGAAATGGTTGTTTGTGAACCACTCCACCATACACTCCGTTCTCTTTAATCCTTCCCCAATGAGTTTTACAATTAATGCCACATTTTGGCATGGATTCGAGACCATGTAGGACAAAAGGCTTTGATAAGCTATGCACACGAATACATTTATTTTTCTTAAATAGACTAAAAATTGCGTCAGTCAGCCACCTTTGGTTTTCTGTATCTTAAATTCTGCCTGTGCTTCTTTCTGATGCAGTCAGGCTTCTGAAGCCACATGTATAATGTCATTTTTTACTAAGAAAATCAATAGTAAGTGTTTACAGTTTCTAAAACAGTAGCAGAAAGATATGAGAGATAAGATTGTAAAAGATAGAGATTGCCCCGGAAACAGGCATTCCACTAGAAATAGCCCGCAAAGACTTGAGAAATGGAGGGTTTTTTTATGGTACGTTGCTGCCAGGGATGTGAGAGACAATGGTGTTTTCTTGGCTACAGAATAGCTGTATTTTGTAACAGCTCTGTACACCGGCTTATCAGTAATAAGTATTAGTCGCTCATTCATATCTGAAAGCATTAGTCGCTCATTTGTGTCTGACTCTTGGTGGCCGCGTGGACTGTAGCCCACCAGGCTCCTCTGTCCATGGGATTCTCCAGGCTGGAGTGGGTTGACACTCCCTTCTCCAGGGGATCTTCCCAATCCAGGGATCAAACCTGCATCTCCTGCATTGGCAGGTAGTTTCTTTAACTGTCTCAGCCACAGGTGTTGTTAAATCCAAGTGCTGAGACTCATGTGATAAGAAAAAAAAAGGTTCACCATTTCCAACTGGCAGACTCAGCCATCTGTAGGAAATAACACCCCTCTTCTGACTTCAGTTACAAATAAAAAGGCACACAACTACATATTCTGGAGAAAGCCACATGTTTTTTGGGGGGGCTCAATTTCCTTGTCTTTGAAGTAGGGATTGCCATACTTGTACCTGTAAAACCGTGATCAAAATTAATACAGATGAATGAAAGCATCCTCTTCATTGTTCAAGCGGCTTGCTTTTCTCCAGTAGATGGGAGAAGACAGGGGTTTCTCTGAGGCCTGGCACCGTCTCCCCATCTCTGTGCACAGTCACTTGGTCCCGTCTGACTCTTTGGGACCCCATGGACTGTAGCCTGTGAGGCCCCTCTGTCCATGTGATTCTCCAGGCAAGAATGTTGCAGTGGGTTGTCATGCCCTGCTCCAGCGGATCTTCCCTACCCGGGGATCGAATCTTTGTCTCTTGCATTGGCAGGCTGGTTCTTTACCACTGATCCACTTGGGGGGCCTGCACAGCATCTCCTCTTCACCCCAAACAGGCAGAGTCCCCAAAATGATGGTGGCTTGTCACCTCGTGCTGCCACCTGTAGCTGTTTACCCAGAATGCCGAGCAGCATCCTCGTTACCAGCATCAAACACTTCCCTACACACCGCAGGACACTTTGGGAAAACAGGAAAGTGAGCTGATGAGAGCGGTTGCCAACAGCGCTGCCAGGCTGGGCATGGTATGTGATTTTTATCCAGGGATTTGTGAGAGGTGTAGGCGGCTGCTGCTGGCAGTGGTGTCACCGGAATAAAGCAAGGAACTTGCCAAAAGAGGGTTTTCCAGCAGGGAAAAAAAAAAAAGAGAGAGAGGGAGAGAGAGGTCTGGCACTCAGGGAATTGCAATAGAGGGGAGGTAACTTGTTCAAGAAAGCAAGGCTTCGTGGCCACAAAAATGACAAGAACAATGTCGAAAATGTGTAGGTAGCACGGCCTGCAAAGAGACTGCATGACTGTCTCTCCCACTGACAGCTCCGTTTACTGTCTTTCCGTTACTATCACACTCACATTTCTGTTTACTTCCTTTCCATCTGGTGGCTCAGAGGGTAAAGCGTCTGCCTGCAATGCAGGAGACCTGGGTTCGATCCCTGGGTCGGGAACATCCCCCTGGAGAAGGAAATGGCAACCCACTCCAATATTCTTGCCTGCAGAATCCCCTGGACAGACACGACTGAGCGACTTCACTTTCCCTTTCGTGACAGACACACAGACAGGTCTCTGATACGTTGTGATCCACTTCCCAGGCTCACGTCTTCAGGTCAGTATTTCTAGCTTTAGCTCGAACGTCATTTCCAATGCCTCACCGTCACGTTCTCGGTGACCTGTTTTGTTCTCTTAATTTCTTTCTGTGTGGCCGTCTGCTTGCTCTCTTTGCACATCAATTCTGTCTGTGGGTGGATTTGCCACGGTGTCCCCATGAAAGATAAGGCATTGACATGAGACAGATGTCTTCAGGAGACTCTTGTTGACTGGGTTGAAAAGTAGAAGCTCTCATTTTGTGGAAAGAAGGAAGCCAGGAGAAGGGCTTGTGCAAGTCCCCAGCTGGGGATTGTGCAGAAGGCATGGGTTGTGCATGTGCACAAGCCAGGACCCTGCCCCGGGAAGGGGAGGAAGGCCCCGTCTGTGGCTCCCTGTCCTGCCTGGGGTCCCCAGGGCTCTCTGTCAGGGTCTTTGCTCACTTGTCCTACTGCCTTAAACCCAGCCTGTGGAAAAAGCCTGCCTTCTGCTGTTCAGCCAATCAGTCCAGTCTCTCAATGTGTCCGACTCTTTGTGACCCCGTGGACTGCAGCACGCCAAGCTCTCCTGTCCGTCACCATCTCCCAGAGTTTACTCAAACTCATGTCCATCGAGTTGGTGATGTCATCAATCATATCCTGTTGTCCCCTTTTCCTCCCGCCTTCAGCATTTCCCAGCATCTGGTCTTTTCTAATGAGTCTGTTCTTTGCATCAGGTGGCCAAAGTATTGAAGCTTCAGCTTCAGCATCCGTCCTTCCAATGACTATTCAGGAGTGACTTCTCTTAACATGGACTGGTTGGATCTCCTTGCAGCCCAAAGGACTCTCAAGAGTCTTCTCCAACACCACAGTTCAAAAGCATCAATTCTTTGGCGCTCAGCTTTCTTTATGGTCCAACTCTCACATCCATATGGGACTGCTGGAAAAACCATAGCTTTGACTAGATGGACCTTTGTTGGCAAAGCAGTGTCTCTGCTTTTTAATATGCTGTCTAGGTTGGTCATAACTTTTCTTCCAATGAGCAACTGTCTTTTAATTTTATGGCTGTAGCCACAGTCTGCAGTGATTTTGGAGCACTGCCCCCCCCTCCAAGAAAAGTCTGTCCCTGTTTCCACTGTTTCCCCATCTATTTGCAGTGAAGTGATGGGACCAGATGCCACGATCTTAGATTTCTGAATGTTGAGCTTTAAGCCAACGTTTTCCCTCTCCTCTTTCACTTTCATCAAGAGGCTTTTTAGTTCTTCTTCCGTTTCTGCCATAAGGGTGGTGTCATCTGCATTTCTGAGGTTAGTCTGCTGCTCACTCCACCCCAGGAAGCAAGACGGAGATTCAGGGTTGCCTTCAGAAGGTAAGCATGCCTGGGGCACAAATTCACTTTCAGCTGTAAGGTTTCATGGAAACACTACTACTTCAGGGCCCCAAACGGCATGGAAGCGGGTTAAAAGGTTAATGTGTTTGCAGTGGGGTGCAACCTACAGAAGGCCTGTTTCTCCTGAAAGCCATGCCCTTGGTAACGTTTCCTTTCTACACGCCCCTGTACCATCCCCTAGTTTTCCTTTGGTGAGGCTGCTAATTCTGTATACAGCCCATCTGCATTTTCATTTTCTTACCCTGAGCTAGGAACCGTGTCTGTGACATTGGCTGACATTGCTGTAGCATCTAACACTCGTGGTAGATGCTATATAGATATTTTCGGTATCAAGCAAGAAATCAAGGCTAGGAAACCTGATGTGTGTGTGTGTGTGTGTGTGTATGTTTATTTGGCTGTCCATGCTGTGTGTTACTTGTAGGATCTTTAGTCGTGGCATGTGGGATCCAGTTCCCTGACCAGGGATTGAAGCCGCGCCCTGTGAGTTGGGAGCATGGAGTCTTAGCCACTGGACCACGAGGGCTACGTGTGTTTTAAATAACGCTGCCGACAAAGGTCTGTCTTATCAAAGTTATGGTTTTTCCAGTAGTCGTGTATGGACGTGGGAGTTGGACGATAAAGAAAGCTGAGCACCGGAGAACCGATGCTGTTGCATTTTGGCGTTGGAGAAGACTCTTGAGAGTCCCTTGGACTGCAAGGAGATGAAACCAATCAATCCTAAAGGAAATCAGTCCTGAATATTCATCGGAAGGAGTCATGCCAAAGCTGAAACTCCAATACTTTGGCCACCTGATGCAAAGAAGTGATTCATTGGAAAAGACCCTCATGCTGGGAAAGATTGAAGGCAGGAGGAGAAGGGAACGACAGAGAATGAGATGGTTGAATGGCATCACTGACTTGATGGACATGAGNTTGGTCCCGTCTGACTCTTTGGGACCCCATGGACTGTAGCCTGTGAGGCCCCTCTGTCCATGTGATTCTCCAGGCAAGAATGTTGCAGTGGGTTGTCATGCCCTGCTCCAGCGGATCTTCCCTACCCGGGGATCGAATCTTTGTCTCTTGCATTGGCAGGCTGGTTCTTTACCACTGATCCACTTGGGGAGCCTGCACAGCATCTCCTCTTCACCCCAAACAGGCAGAGTCCCCAAAATGATGGTGGCTTGTCACCTCGTGCTGCCACCTGTAGCTGTTTACCCAGAATGCCGAGCAGCATCCTCGTTACCAGCATCAAACACTTCCCTACACACCGCAGGACACTTTGGGAAAACAGGAAAGTGAGCTGATGAGAGCGGTTGCCAACAGCGCTGCCAGGCTGGGCATGGTATGTGATTTTTATCCAGGGATTTGTGAGAGGTGTAGGCGGCTGCTGCTGGCAGTGGTGTCACCGGAATAAAGCAAGGAACTTGCCAAAAGAGGGTTTTCCAGCAGGGAAAAAAAAAAAAGAGAGAGAGGGAGAGAGAGGTCTGGCACTCAGGGAATTGCAATAGAGGGGAGGTAACTTGTTCAAGAAAGCAAGGCTTCGTGGCCACAAAAATGACAAGAACAATGTCGAAAATGTGTAGGTAGCACGGCCTGCAAAGAGACTGCATGACTGTCTCTCCCACTGACAGCTCCGTTTACTGTCTTTCCGTTACTATCACACTCACATTTCTGTTTACTTCCTTTCCATCTGGTGGCTCAGAGGGTAAAGCGTCTGCCTGCAATGCAGGAGACCTGGGTTCGATCCCTGGGTCGGGAACATCCCCCTGGAGAAGGAAATGGCAACCCACTCCAATATTCTTGCCTGCAGAATCCCCTGGACAGACACGACTGAGCGACTTCACTTTCCCTTTCGTGACAGACACACAGACAGGTCTCTGATACGTTGTGATCCACTTCCCAGGCTCACGTCTTCAGGTCAGTATTTCTAGCTTTAGCTCGAACGTCATTTCCAATGCCTCACCGTCACGTTCTCGGTGACCTGTTTTGTTCTCTTAATTTCTTTCTGTGTGGCCGTCTGCTTGCTCTCTTTGCACATCAATTCTGTCTGTGGGTGGATTTGCCACGGTGTCCCCATGAAAGATAAGGCATTGACATGAGACAGATGTCTTCAGGAGACTCTTGTTGACTGGGTTGAAAAGTAGAAGCTCTCATTTTGTGGAAAGAAGGAAGCCAGGAGAAGGGCTTGTGCAAGTCCCCAGCTGGGGATTGTGCAGAAGGCATGGGTTGTGCATGTGCACAAGCCAGGACCCTGCCCCGGGAAGGGGAGGAAGGCCCCGTCTGTGGCTCCCTGTCCTGCCTGGGGTCCCCAGGGCTCTCTGTCAGGGTCTTTGCTCACTTGTCCTACTGCCTTAAACCCAGCCTGTGGAAAAAGCCTGCCTTCTGCTGTTCAGCCAATCAGTCCAGTCTCTCAATGTGTCCGACTCTTTGTGACCCCGTGGACTGCAGCACGCCAAGCTCTCCTGTCCGTCACCATCTCCCAGAGTTTACTCAAACTCATGTCCATCGAGTTGGTGATGTCATCAATCATATCCTGTTGTCCCCTTTTCCTCCCGCCTTCAGCATTTCCCAGCATCTGGTCTTTTCTAATGAGTCTGTTCTTTGCATCAGGTGGCCAAAGTATTGAAGCTTCAGCTTCAGCATCCATCCTTCCAATGACTATTCAGGAGTGACTTCTCTTAACATGGACTGGTTGGATCTCCTTGCAGCCCAAAGGACTCTCAAGAGTCTTCTCCAACACCACAGTTCAAAAGCATCAATTCTTTGGCGCTCAGCTTTCTTTATGGTCCAACTCTCACATCCATATGGGACTGCTGGAAAAACCATAGCTTTGACTAGATGGACCTTTGTTGGCAAAGCAGTGTCTCTGCTTTTTAATATGCTGTCTAGGTTGGTCATAACTTTTCTTCCAATGAGCAACTGTCTTTTAATTTTATGGCTGTAGCCACAGTCTGCAGTGATTTTGGAGCACTGCCCCCCCCTCCAAGAAAAGTCTGTCCCTGTTTCCACTGTTTCCCCATCTATTTGCAGTGAAGTGATGGGACCAGATGCCACGATCTTAGATTTCTGAATGTTGAGCTTTAAGCCAACGTTTTCCCTCTCCTCTTTCACTTTCATCAAGAGGCTTTTTAGTTCTTCTTCCGTTTCTGCCATAAGGGTGGTGTCATCTGCATTTCTGAGGTTAGTCTGCTGCTCACTCCACCCCAGGAAGCAAGACGGAGATTCAGGGTTGCCTTCAGAAGGTAAGCATGCCTGGGGCACAAATTCACTTTCAGCTGTAAGGTTTCATGGAAACACTACTACTTCAGGGCCCCAAACGGCATGGAAGCGGGTTAAAAGGTTAATGTGTTTGCAGTGGGGTGCAACCTACAGAAGGCCTGTTTCTCCTGAAAGCCATGCCCTTGGTAACGTTTCCTTTCTACACGCCCCTGTACCATCCCCTAGTTTTCCTTTGGTGAGGCTGCTAATTCTGTATACAGCCCATCTGCATTTTCATTTTCTTACCCTGAGCTAGGAACCGTGTCTGTGACATTGGCTGACATTGCTGTAGCATCTAACACTCGTGGTAGATGCTATATAGATATTTTCGGTATCAAGCAAGAAATCAAGGCTAGGAAACCTGATGTGTGTGTGTGTGTGTGTGTGTATGTTTATTTGGCTGTCCATGCTGTGTGTTACTTGTAGGATCTTTAGTCGTGGCATGTGGGATCCAGTTCCCTGACCAGGGATTGAAGCCGCGCCCTGTGAGTTGGGAGCATGGAGTCTTAGCCACTGGACCACGAGGGCTACGTGTGTTTTAAATAACGCTGCCGACAAAGGTCTGTCTTGTCAAAGTTATGGTTTTTCCAGTAGTCGTGTATGGACGTGGGAGTTGGACGATAAAGAAAGCTGAGCACCGGAGAACCGATGCTGTTGCATTTTGGCGTTGGAGAAGACTCTTGAGAGTCCCTTGGACTGCAAGGAGATGAAACCAATCAATCCTAAAGGAAATCAGTCCTGAATATTCATCGGAAGGAGTCATGCCAAAGCTGAAACTCCAATACTTTGGCCACCTGATGCAAAGAAGTGATTCATTGGAAAAGACCCTCATGCTGGGAAAGATTGAAGGCAGGAGGAGAAGGGAACGACAGAGAATGAGATGGTTGAATGGCATCACTGACTTGATGGACATGAGCTTAAGCAAGCTCTGGGAGTTAGTGATGGACAGGGAGGCCTGGCGTGCTGCAGTCCGTGGTGTGGCAAAGAGTCAGACACAACTGAGCTACTGAACTGAACTGATGTTTTAAGCATAGCATTGGCTGCTTTGGGGGTGACATCCTCTAAGGATGAAGGAAGAAGCATGAGAGGCTTCCCAGGTGGCCCTAGCAGTGAAGAATTGCCTGGCAATGCAGGTGACATAAGAGATGAGGGTTTGATCCCTAGCTTGGGAAGATCTCCTGGAGGAGGGCATGGCAACCCACTCCAGTATTCTTGCCTGGAGAATCCCATTAACAGAGCAGCCTGGGGTGCTACAGTCTATGGTGTCTCAAAGAGTTGGACATACCTGAAGTGACTTAGCATGCGTGCACACAGGCAGAAAGGCATCCTGCTCTGCAGACGATGTCATGGAGGGTGGAACATTTTGGGCAGTTCAGGGTGACTGCCTTCTCTTCCGATGCCAGTTGACCTACAGGGCTTCCAGACACCCCTTTGCCTTCTCTCCCAGTTGACCTCTTGATTCATAAACTCTGAGGACACCACCCCAGCATCTCAGGAGACCTCTCTTCTCTGAGCTGTTTCCACGACTCCCAGGAAACCTCTGCTCCTGATGGGTTTAGGGGCTCAAGAGAGGTAGCCAAAAATGCCCTGACCTGGCAGGAGTCCAGGAGACTCATTCCTCTGGTTTGACGGGAGACGCAGAGCCAACTGGGAGCTGGGGCCACGTGGGGCCCTGGGTCGCTTTCTCATGAAAGCCCACATGAGCTCATGGCTCTGCTGGAAGCACACTGACTCTGCTCTATACCTATGACCTTGTACAACAGATGGTTGCGTTTCTAGGGCCAAAGGTGGAAGTTGTTCATTTACTTTACAGATAAAACACCAGCAACAGCAAAAAAACTCCCTCGGTCAGATGAGAGAAGCCCCTTGACCAAGTTTCTTTCTGCTCTCTGATGGGAACAGATGATCAGACAGAAAAGTCTGCACAGCAACGTGTACATCCCCACCACGAGAGGCCCAGGACAAAGTGGGACCAGCTTTCCAATGTACCGCTGTGTGCTGGAGGTTGAACGAGGAGCAAAAGAAGAATTTGGGAAAGTTTTGCCCGAGGGCTCAGAACTCAGACATATGTCTGCAAATGGACCATATGTCACTGTCTTTACAGAGGCCAGCATCCCAGGGCATCCTGGGGTTTCCTTCAGTCAAGATGAAAGTGCAGCAAACGCTATCAACACCGCTCCACTGACTTCTGCAGCTGGCCAGCCCTCCAGTAAATCGAGCATTTAGCCTCCAATAAACGTGCTTGTCTCTTTTCTTCCTCTCTGTTGCTTACTGGGTTTTCCTGGGAGTTCATGTCCCAGGGAAAACTTGGAGTGTGCGAGTATGCGTGCTAAGTTACTTCAATCATGTCTGACTCCACGTGAACTCCATGGATTGCAGCCCGACAGGTTCATCCGTCCATGGGATTGTCTAGGCGAGAATACTAGAGTGGGTTACCGTTTCCTCCTCCAGGGTATCTTCTCAACCCAGGGATCAAACCCACATCTCTTACATCTCCAGCATTGCAGGTGGGTTCTTTACCACCGACCCACTGGGCAAGCCCAACTTTGAGTATGCTTGGGGCAAATATTTATTTATTTGGGGTCAGAAGAGGTCAGAGAAAAAGAAGTCGTGAGGGTTTCCCCAGCAGATCAGTGGTAAAGAACCCGCCTGCCAGTGTAGGAGACACAGGTTTGATCCCTGATCCAGGAAGATCCCACATGCCTCGTTGCAACTGAGGCCATGTGCCACAACTACAAAGCCCAGGAACTGCAATTACCAAGCCCTCCCGGGTAGAGCTTGTGTTCTGCAACGAAAGAAGCCGCTGCATTGAAAAACCCACACACTACACGCAAGAGTGGCCTCCAGCTTCCACAACTAGAGAAAAGCATGCAAACAGCGCCAAAGACCCAGCCCAGCCCAGAAATAAGCAAATGAAGAAAAAAGCTGTGATCATTCAATTCAACAACGTAGCCTCTCCAAGTTGCTTGTGGCTTGCAAAGATCTGTGCCTCTCTCTCCCTTTCGGTGGTCATGGACTTCTCCAGGATCTGGGCGTCACAGTCAAGATGGGCAAATAAAAGTGGACAGAAAGACCATTTGTCTGACGGAATCTTAGAGGGCTCTCTGAGACTGGACCCAGAGGCTCCCGCGGGCCATGGGAACACAAGCCACGTCCTTCGTGAGGTGCAAGAAGGAGAGAGGGCTTTTTGGAAATCTCCTGTCCCCCACATAAGTCTACAAGCTACAAGGAACCCCTGGAGGGCCTAGCCCTTTCACCTCCCTGCACCCTACCCTTTCAA
>SJYV01049671.1:0-17085 GCA_006410875.1 Neotragus pygmaeus
CCATGAATCCCAGCACGCCAGGCCTCCCTGTCCATCACCAACTCTCGGAGTTCACCCGAACTCATGTGCATCGAGTCGGTGATGCCATCCAGCCATCTCATCCTCTGTCGTCCCCTTCTCCTCCTGTCCCCAATCCCTCCCAGCATCAGGGTCTTTTTCAATGAGTCAACTCTTCACATGAGGTGGCCAAAGTATTGGAGTTTCAGCCTCAGCATCAGTTCTTTCAATGAACACCCAGGACTGGTCTCCTCTAGGATGGACTGGTTGGATCTCCTTGCAGAGAAAAAAGTTGGACAACCCCATGTAAATCAGTGAAGTTAGAACAGACCCTTACTCTATATACAAAAATAAACTTCAAATGGCTTAAAGACTTAAATATAAGACATGACACCATAAAACTCTTAGAAGGGAACATAGGCAAAGCATTCTCTGACATAAATCATACCAATATTTTATTTGGTCAGTCTCCTAAGGTGACAGAAATAAAAGCAAAAAGAAACAAATGGGACATAAAGTTATAAGCTTCTGCACAGCAAAGGAAACCATACACAAAATGAAAAGGTAATCTATAGACTAAAAGGAAATATTTGCAAACAGTGCGATTGACAAGGGGTTAATTTCCAAAATACACAAACAGTTCATACAGCTTTTAAACACACAACCCAATCAAAAAAATGGGTAGAATACCTAAATAGACATTTGTCCAAAGGAGACATACAAACGGCCAACATGTGCATGAAAAGATGCTCAACACTACTAATTAGTAGAGAAATGCAAACCAAAACCATGAGGTTTTACCTCATACAGGTCAGAATGGCCATCATCCAAAAGTCTACAAATAGGGCTTCCCTTGTGGTCCAGGGGATAAGAATCTGCCTTACAATGCAAAGGACACAGGTTCGATCCCTGGACTGGGAAGATCCCACATGCCACAGAGCAAATAAGCTCAAACACCACAAGCACTGAAGCCCATGAGCCTAGAGCCTGCACTTCAGAACAAGAGAAGCCACCTCAATGGGAAGCCCGTGCACCACGGCTAGAGAGTAGCCTCCACTCTGCAACTAGAGAAGAGTCTGGGCAGCAACGAATCACAGCCAGAAACATAATAAAGAACTGACTTGTCTCTGGGCACTCCCTCCAGGCTGACTGATGTCTTGCCCACTGATTCAGCCATCTGCCTGGATCTGTGAAGTATTTACATTTAATTCCTCAAACATTTATCAGGTCCCCACAGGTACCCTGGAATAACCCCAGACGTCTCTGACCCTGTAAATTTCAATAAGTACACCCCAGTGGATCCCACTCAGGCTGTGGGTTGGGTTGTGGCTGGACAAGGCCTGGACAAGACCACGCCTCTGCAGGCTGCAAGGCTCAGGCGCATCACATCCGGTCCCACCCAGACCAAGGTTTGTTGGGTCACAGGGCCTCACATGTCTGTCTTGTGCCCAAGGCACAAGGGACCTGGCTGACAGACATTCTGCTGAGGCCAGCTAGCAGCTCTGCCCAAGGCTACGCCACAGAAGCCTCCACACAGACAGAGGGTGAGTCCCTGGGGGAACGGCTGAGGGCTTCACCTTTTCTGTGTTAGAAACCGCTTTGACATTTGGTGATGTTTATTGACCTCCTCTCAGAATAAGATTTTTTAAGCGTGTAAAATAAAATAGGATCACAAAGGGTTTTCATGAAGAGGAAAAGATGTCCACAGGTTACGACTGAATGAATAAAATCAGGTTACGGAAGAGCTTGTATACGCTCTTTGTACATTTATGAAGAGAAAAAGAAACAGATGGGGAGGAGAGAATGAAAAGGAGGAGGAAGAAGAAAGAAGAAAAAAGAGGAATGAAAGAGAGAGGGAGGGAGGAAGAAAGGAAAGGAGGAAGGAGAGAAGGAAAGGGAAAAAGAAAGGAAGCTAGGTAGGAAAACTCTCTCTTTATACCTGTGGCTGGCCCTACCATCTTTTCCCACCATGCATGGCACAGCAGGCCAATGGCTCCCGATCATGGTTCCCTTTAGCCCCCAAAATGGTCCCCTCAGATCACAGCCCAAACTCTTCATCCTTGTCATTGGCTCCTCCCTTGCCCTTCAGCTGGGATTCTGCCCTGGGCCCATCCCCACAGCAACTCCACGGGTACTGCCTGGCCGTCATCTCTGAACCTGCCTCCCCATCCGGCTATGGCTCTCTGCTCACTGCTCACTCTGCCAGTGTCAGAACAACCCGGCAACAAGGCCTCAACGTGTGTCACTGATCACTTTCTAGGAGCTGTGAAAGCTGCTGCCAGCTGGAAAGCCACACAGTGGGGCAGCCTGGTTCCTTTAAAGCTGTCACGGCCTCCTTTGCCAGCCCCTACCACGTGCGCTTCCCTTTCTCAAGGTGTGAGTCAAAAACCTCTTCTAGGAATTCCCGGGCAGTCCAATGCTTAAAACTCAGTGCTGAGGGTGTGGCTTCAATCCCTGGTCAGGGAATAAAGATCCCACAAAAGGTGCAGTGTGGCCAAATGCCCCCCAAACCAGAAAAACCCTTCCCCTCTTTGCCCCAACTTCGGCCCCACCTCTCCCACACCCTGGGGCCTTGCACCACTCCCACCTCCTATCGTCCCCACCTCTTCCCACCAGCTCCGTCTGCCTGTTCTCAGTACCCCCTCAAGGACTTAGCTGCTGTAGAGACACCTTTCTTCCTGGCCTCAACTGATTTTTTTTTTTCTTTCTCTTAAAAAAACAAAACAGTTTGGCCACACCATACAGCGTGTGAGATTTTAGCTCCCCAACCAGGGATTGAACCCATGTCTCCTGCAGTGGAAGGGTGGGTCTCAACCACTGGACCGCTAGGGAAAACCCTCAATTGTTTCTTTGTTGGCACTCGGTCACCCCTGGAGCATCTGAGCCTGCTCTTCATTCTCCTAACTCAACCTGCCAGATTCCTCTCCCTTTTTTCAGGAATGCTTCAGTAAGGAGTCACCTATGCGTCCAGCCCCCACATCCTCCTTTCCCTTTCACTCCCCAACTCTCTGCAACATGTGTCCGTCAGCCCATGAACTTGCCTGCCAAGGATTGCAAGGAGTGTCCATTCAGCGTGGTGGTGGTGAGGGCACGGGGGTGGAGGGTTCTTAATCTCCTGTTCTCCATCGAGGGCTGTGCCAGGCAATGGAAAATGGCAGTGACCAAACTAGTCCTGGACTCATGGTGCTTGAGCCAATGAACACAAACACAAGTAAATAACACAGGTAATTAGAGGCTGGGAAAGTTCTATGAAGGAAGCAAACAGAACAAGAGGATACAGAGTAACTGCGGGGATGCGGCAGAAGGTCTCTGTTCTAGAGGCAGTCTAGGATACCATCCAAAGAGCAGGAAGAAGGCAGTCCACGTGGAGTGGATAGCAAGTGCAAAGGTCCTGAAGCAGGAACAAGTATTTGTGCTTGGCAGGAAAGAAGTCCATAGGGGTGGAGAGAAGTGAATGATGAGTTGCCAGGATTAGGGGAGGTAAAGAATTCATCTCTAATGCAAGGGGAAGCCCTTGGCGACTTTAAGTGACAAGATCTGATTTGTATCTTAAAAAGTACCCTCAGGGACTTCCCTGGCAGTCCAGTGGTTAGGACTCCACACTCCCAGTACAGAGGCCAGGGGTTCAACCCTTGGTTTGGGGAAGATCCCACATGCCACATGGTGTGGCCAGAAAAATAAAGAAAAGTGCCCTCAGACCCCACCACTGTGTAGGGAAAAAAAAAATGTAGGGGTAAGACTTTACAGGGCAACAGAATTATCAGGAGGCAAGGTTTACTCATTTTGGGTATCAACAGACATATCACATTTAATGCATCTAAAAAGAAAACATCCAGGATAAACGTATAGGTATAGCTGAGTCACTTTGCTGGGCACCTGCAACTCTCACAATACTGTTAATCAGCTGTACTCCAATATAAATTAAAAGTTTTTTAAAAAAATAAAGAAACACCGGGGCCACTGGCTCCCTCAGAATAAAGCAACAAGACCCCTATCTTCACCCGCTTGTTCTTTCTCTCCCCAACCTTCTGCATCCCAAGCCCAGTCTAGCGTCTTTCTTTATCCACTCCGATCCACCCCTCGTGTCCCCAGCTCTCTGCCCCCTCTCCTCTGCTCCCTACAGTTCACTCGCCACACAGTAGCCAGGGGTACTTTTTTCGGCACACTAATTTCCTGTCACGTCCCACCTAACGTGTGTTCCTCAAGGACTCCCGTCGCCTTCAAGACCTTTAATGAGACCTGAGACTCAAGTCCAGGAAATATAGGAGGCGAAACCTGAATGAACCGGCCCGGCTTGTTAGCCTTGCCTTCCTGTCTGGATTGTATCCTCCGGGCTTCGGAACCTTTCTTCACAGCGTTGGGGGAAACTTTTCCAGTAGTGCCTTCCTGCTGCGACGAGCCTATTTCCCGTGCTGCACCGCGGCTTTCCTCTTTCTCTTCCGGTCCCACGCGATTCGGCATCTGTGGGCCCGGGTGAGTGCTCGCCGCGCGGTATCCGGAGCCATCCGTAGCCATCCGTGACTCCTGGATGGCTGCGGGGCGCGAGGCCTGAGGAGGACTGGGAGACCGGCGCCTGGCTGTAGGGAGCGGAGGCCGCCGGGCGGGGGCGGTGCTCATGGGTTTTCGCCGGGTAGATGCGAGTGGGGACAATTCAGGTTTAGGGGGAGAGCGCAGTCTTGCGGCTGGGGGTTGGTTTCAAGGTACCCTTACCTGAGTTTGGAAGGGGGAGACTGGCGTCGGGTCTTGCAGAGTGAATCGAGGCACATGCGTCTGTGCTGCAGCCTCATTCTGGCTGCACGATCTTCTAGATCAGGGTGAAAAGGTAGACCCAGTCTGGCGAGCTCCTAGCTCTGATCTCCACTCTCGTTCTCCAGGTGCAGACATGGCCAAGTCCAAGAACCACACCACGCACAACCAGTGTAAGTTCCCTTGCCCAGCCTTCATCTAATGCTCCAGGCCCTAGCAAGGATTAGGAATACTGGCCAGGCAAAGAAGGCACATTTTCTACTATGGGCATGAGGCTGTTACTTTCAGCATTACCTTTGGGGTAGATTTACAAGCCTCGAGATACCCATTTGCATTCAGTGATAAAGGGTTTCTTAAACAAATATTGAGTAATGGGGAATTACCGTTTTCCCCGGCTTGCCAGCTGTGATGGTTGTCACATTAGAGGAAATCTCTTACTTTGGTCTGATTCCTTTCCTATCCCGCAGCCCGAAAATGGCATAGAAACGGCATCAAGAAACCCCGATCACAACGATACGAATCTCTTAAGGGGGTGAGTGTGTGCACCGAATCACGAGTGTCTCTGGCTCCAGTTGCATGGACAGGGTCTTTCATTCATTCATGTGCTTAACTGTCCTTCGTTTTACTTGGACTTAAGCTCTGCTAGGCCTGTAATAAAGTTTTACTTGGCCTTTATCGGCTTGGAGTAGAACCCCCTGGTCAGGTGGGAACCTGCTACCCGAGGGCAGTCTGATCATCTCCCTTGGTCACCCAGAGCCTTTCCCGGGAAAGGTTGGCCTTGCCTGTGTGTACCTGGTACCTTGTGACCACTGCATTCCACTTTGACCACCCACATGACTTGACCTGACCCTGTGCTAGGGAGTTCTGATGATTAGCCAGGAAAGCTGATGCCGTGGGGTCTGAGCAGAACTGTGCCCTCTCTCCACTTTGCTTTTCCCCTGTACCATTGGTCTCTCCCCCTAGCCCTCTTCCCTCCTTTAGTCTCTTACACCTTGTTTGCTGTGAATCTGTTGTACCAACCGTGGGTTTTGACATTTTTTGAGGAGGAGGGGGTGGGGTGTCCCTGAAGGGGTTTTCGGGGAAGACTCAACCAAAATCCTGCTGTAGGAATTTCTTCTTTGCTTCTGTGCCTGCATTTGAACTCTCCTGGGCTCTGGGCATGTGGCCCTGAAAATGTGTTCTGCGTATAGCATCAGCAGGGTGGCATTACTGATTTGGGGCGGGGGGTGGTACGCATTTGGCTGCAGATAGTTTCTAAGGCTCAGGTTATTTCTGCATTTAAGGTTGACTTGATGCTGTCTCGACTCCCAGTAGGCCTGATAGTCCCCAAGGTGCTGCTATAGAGAGGGGGACCAAGGGTGACTTGGCCCTTACAAGCTGCACTTACAGCTGTCGGTACATTTCTTGTCTACCAGGTAGACCCCAAGTTCCTGAGGAACATGCGCTTTGCCAAGAAGCACAACAAGAAGGGCCTGAAGAAGATGCAGGCCAACAATGCCAAGGCCATGAGTGCACGTGCTGAGGCTGTCAAGGCCCTTGTGAAGCCCAAGGAGATCAAGCCCAAGATGCCAGCAGGCGGCAGCCGCAAGCTCAGCCGACTTGCCTACATCGCCCACCCCAAGCTCGGGAAGCGTGCCCGTGCTCAGATGGCCAAGGGCCTCCGGCTCTGCCGGCCAAAGTCCCAGGCCAAGGCTCCGGCCAAGGCTCCAACCAAGGCCCCAGCCAAGGCCAAGCCACCTGCGGCTGCGGCTCCAGCTGCCAAGGGTGCCCAGGCCCCCACCAAAGCTCCGGAGTAGAGACCTTCATCTGCAGTGCGAGGACAGAAGGACTGGTGTGACCCCCTGGGCAGCTGTCCACATGGGGCTGGTGTCCTCCTGTGATGTTTGTACGAATAAATCTGAGACAGGATCTGTCGGTCAGCCTGTGTCTGATCCCTGGGCTGGAACTAGGGTTTGGGTCAGGTGGGTACCAACATTTTGTGTGGGAGTAGAGTTTTAGCCTTCCTGGATTGGTACCATGTGTGAGTCAGGGGAAATACGGCCTTGAAGTGCAAGAATGGGACCTGGTAAGTGAGTGGGTGGGTGCCTCTGGGATCCTGGGACACAGGTTGCTGTACTGGGCAGGATGGTGAGGAAAGAGAAACAACCTGAACACCTTCGTCAGGTCTTCAAGCTTACCCAGAAGAAGGGAATTCTGCACTCTGGCCTGAGGATTTCCAGGTGCCTAGCAGGCTTGGGCAGCATTCACTACTCTGAAGTGAACGGGCCCCCAGGAGGCCAAGCAGTGGTGGCACTATCTTTCTTGTATGACTGTGCTGTCTTCTCTGCCCCCTGGATCAGCTGTTTAGCCCACTGTCTTAGTCCTCAGAGCAGCCATTCCGTCACACCAGATCCTCAAGACTGGCTTTTGAGTATGGTGGTCACTTGGGGCACTGGGAGGCTCCAAAGGAGTTAACTGATAACACCGGGGCAACGGGTGTGGTGTATGGTCCCTCATCTCTGAAGCAGTTATCTTGGAAACCCTGCTCCATGAACATCCTTGCTGTTAGTACTTCGGAAGTGGCCCCAGTCCACAGAGACTTTATTGTAGGGCAGGAGGGAAGAGGGCTCCTTGGCAGTGGTCCAGGCTGGAGGTTGGACTGCAAGGGGCTCAGCTTTCACTGGGCAGAACTGGCACACTGGCCAGGGCAGGCAGCAGCCGAGTATATATGTCTACCCCACGGAGGAATACGGCCTCGTGCAGCCGTTCATCGTGGTCATGGAGCAGTATGGGCGTGCGGTTCATGGGTGAGAAGCCCAGAGCCGGGACCCCTACCTGCAGGGAATGAGGGGAGCTATTAGGGGCAAGGCCAGCACCCAGGAACCACTGCAGTGCCCACCCTCCTGCGAGCGGCTCACCGCGCGAAGATAGCGGCTGTCTGTGGCAGCGGGGAAGATCTCTGGGTCCAGAGTGAGGTTCCTGTAGAGGGCAAATGTGAATGTTCCTGGTGAATGTGGAAGCAGGGAGGGCAAGGGAAGGATTGAAGGAGCAAAGGAAGGTGGAAGAGAGGGGAAGGGGAGAGGCGGGCTGGCCAGCATGCTCACATGTCTTTGCAGGCCCCGCTAAATGCTGCCCACCAAGGGTCTGAGTCATCAGTAGGTGTCACTTGGGGCTCTGTCCACTTCTGTGGGGAGAAGGATGGCAGGATTAGGACAGAGTCTGGGCATCTTGCCCTACTCAGAGTAGGCTGTGCCTGGCACAGGACACACTCCTACCCACTTAACCCAGACATCCAGCTGGCCAGTCCAGCAACAGGCCCTTTTTCAGTCCTCCAAAGGCCACAGGCCAAGGACCTCTGTCCTCCACTTCCCATCGGTCCTCAGATCCTAGCCCAAGTGCCCCTTGCTCAAGAAGGTGGTCCCAGACCTCAGTCTGGTCAAAGACTCCAATTACAAGTCCACACAGTATAAGGTCCCACCCTTTCCTGGATCACATGTGTTCATACTTATATAACATAATTATTTGACTCATGTCTATTTCTCTCTTCATGCTGTAAGAACTGAGGGCAAAAATTATTTAATTCCACTCCCCAGTGTTCCCCAGCACCCAACAGTGGCCTCTACAACTAATGCTTGTTGATTAATAAAACTCACAGCTAAAGAAATGTCAGGATGTATGCAGGCATACCAAATATACAGCAACACGCAGCAAACCCAGTCTCCCCAGCTCCTATGACTCCCGCATCGTAGGCGCCCCCATCCATACCTGAGCAAACTCGAAGGTGACCCCCTCGCCAGCTGCCTGGCACCAGTCCTGCAGCTGCCCCTCGAAAGCCTAAGAGAAGGGAGGTGAGCTGACCCCAAGGACTGGGCTGAGGATCCAGGCTCCCTCCTCCAAACCCAGGTGGAGGTGGCACCTTCAGGTCCACATCCGGGGCCACGCGGAAGTCAAAGCTGGCACTCATGGTGGCAGGTACCACGTTATAAGCCACGCCGCCCTCTAGGATAGTCAGGTTCACGGAGGTCACAGCCCCCTCCTTCAGTTGAGGGTCTGACTGCAGTCTGTGGTGAGCGGGCAGGGGCAGCCGGCAGCAAGGAGGAGGAACAGATAAAAAGCTGGCTCAACCCCACCTCCTCCCTGGCATGCCCTCCCAGAGCCCTGTGCCCTTTCCCAGGCTGCCTCACCTCTGCCTCTCCTTCTCCCGAAAAGCCAGGATGGAACTCACAACCTTGTGCTGGGAGAATGTGAGGTGACATGTGACAGGGGCCCCAGGACACAGCCTCAGGAACTCCCACACTCCCTCCCCGTGGGCCACACACCAGCTTCTCTGCTGCTGTGTCCTCGATGAATCGCGAGCCGTGGCCCGGCTTCCCAGTGCTGGTGACCCGCACCCCTGGGAGAGGCAGGGGGAAGGGGGTGGCTTCAGAATGGGACAGGTCGGAAAAGCAACCAGCCCCAAGATGGGCCCATGGCCTTCCCCCTCCTTCCGAACTCCTCAGGCAGGGCTCTGTCACCCTCAGAATGCACAGGGTAGAGCTGGTTTCTGCCCACAGTTAGGGCCTCCACTCAAGCTCAGGAAAGAGACGCTGGGGTAGGAAGGGGCTGGGAGGCAGAGCCCCTGGGTTCAAGGCCTACTCAGGCCCCAACGTGCTGGGGAGCCCTGGGCGGACAGACCCCTGTCCCTTCTGGCCTAGCCTCCCATCTGCACAGTGATCCCCACCCTCCAAGTGCATACTCACACCAGGGGCTCCGCTCACTGTAAAAGACAGTGAAGGCATCAGTGGGGTTGGCCAGGCCTGAGGAAGAAAAGGCGGTTCAGAGGGTGGAGTGGCCCAGCCTCCACTAGCAGCCTCCCTACCCTCTGCTGGCTGCCCAGTGGTCTGCCACCCTGCTCACCCTCATCCAGGGCGAAGCCAGCCCTCAGGGCCTGGAACTCAGGCCGCTTCACAAACAGCTCCATGCCTTGGTGACCTCCAATCTCCTCATCTGTAAAGGCAGCAAGAATGTGAGACAGGGTGGGTACCCCAATACGCTCTCCCTGCCCCTGAAGGTGGCCCCCACCAGCCACTCCTACCTGGCACAAAGGTCAAGTGGATGGTTCTGGGGAAACGGTAGCCTTCAGCCTTCAACCTCCTCACAGCCTCCAGGTATCTAAGGGGCAGGGGGATGGTGGAAGCTGGGTGCTGGGGACCACGAGATGCTTGAGCAGGCAGGCTGGAGCCTTGGGCCCTGCTCCGCCACAGCCTAGCAGGTGACTCCAGCAACTCTCTGGCCCCATCTCCCCATCCAGGCAATGGTCCCAGCAGGAATTCCCGCCCAAGGTAAGGGGTCAAGATGCTCCTTGGCCCTGAGGTTCCCGTCACGCCTGGGCCCTGCGCGGAAACCAGGAATGAAGGGCACTCACTGGATGCTGACACACTTCATGTCCTGGGCGCCCCTGCCATAGATGTAGCCGTCTGCATCCTTGAAGGCCTCAAAGGGATCATGGCTCCAATATTCCTGGGGGCATGGGCAGGAAGAGGGACCCAAGCCCCAAATTAACCTACTTTGCCCAACTGTGGCCCCACCCTGAAGAGAGCCGTCATCCCTCATCTCTGCCTCCCACCTCCACCACCAGCACCCCCAACCCACCCTGGCATGGAATGGCCACTGGGCAGAGGCTGCCAGAGTGGAGTGATGCTCTATGCGGTCAAGTCTGTGCCAGGACCAGCACTGTGGGTGCCCTGCAGTTCAATGGGAGGGTCTGTACTTTGTCCACAAGGGTTGCTCCATTGTGGGACATTGTGTTCCTACACCCCCACACCCCCAAGACACCTGGAAGACAGGAACCACATCCGTATGGGAGTTGAGCAAGACGGAGGAGAGTTTGGGGTTGGTGCCTGGCCAGGTTAACACGGTCACTACACGGCCAGGTGCCACCTAGAGAGGGCCAGGAGGAGAGGTGGTCAGTGCAGGGCAAGAAGCTGCTTCAGGCCCACCTCCCCCTTCCCATGCAGCACTGCACGCTCACCTCCACTTTCTGACAGCCCAGGCCCAGCTGGAGGGCTCTCTCCTCAAAGAAGGCCACGGCTGCCCCTGGGGACACAGAGAGCCTGGCTGCCACTTCTGCCTCCCCACCCATCGTCATCTCCCACGGGCCCAGGCAGAGATGGGGCGGACATCCAGAGAGGGGAGCAGACACCTGCCTCCACACAATTCCTCATCCATAAGAGACCTTTGCATCTCAGTCCCCAGAGAAGATGTTTCTTGGCCAGTGACCCTTTGTGGAAGGCCATGTGGCAAGTCCAGAGTGAGAAGCAGGTGTCATCGTTACCCTCCTTAAAAGATGAGAAAACTGGGACTTTCCTGGTGGTCCAGTAGTTAAGACATCGGGCTCCCAATGCAGGGGGCACGGGTTCCATCCCTGGTAGGGGAACTAGATCCCCACAGGCTGCAATGAAATCTCCCACACATGGCAAGTAAGACCTGGCACAGCTAAATACCTTTTTTTTTTTTTAATTTGGGGAAACTGACTCAGAGACACAAGGCTCACCAGCTGGGATTTGGACTGGACCTAGGTACACAGTTCTCTGGCACCGAGCTTGATTCCTTAAGGACTGTGGCCTTTGTTCAACCCCAGGAGACTTCCGGGAGCCTCTGCTTCCCCTCCCCAACCGCAAGTCCTGGGGAGTGAGGGGGAAGATTTCCTTATCTAAACGCCGGTTGTAACTTTTGGAGCAGCACAGACTGGAGGGGCTGCTGAGCAGTCTGTTGACCCAGGGAACGACTTAGAGCAGTGGAGGAGCCATCTGAGGCAGCAGATTAGGCTCAGCTGGGTGATAGAGGTTGCTGCGTGGTTTAGAGCACAGTCCCCGCCCCCGAAGTCCCGCCACAGGTCCTGAAACCGCCGCGTTCTCACCATAGTCCGGCTCGGGCTGGAGGGTGCGGATGCGCAGGTACTGACGGAAGAGCGTCACGGATGGGTGCTCGCCCTCGCTACCCTCGCTGGCCATGGCGCTGCCCTGCCGTTGTGAGCTGGGGGCAAATCGAGTGGCTGCCTACTCCTCCCCGCACCTGGCGCAGGTGGACTCCATCTGCACGCCGCCCCTCCCCAGGGCGGTTCCCCGGCAATCCCCCGTTACGGAGCCCTCACTCTCAGGCGCTGTGCTGGCCACTTTCAGCACAGTTCCTTATTTAATCCCCCAAGGAGCCCCATGAAGTTCGTGCCTCTGAATGCACACATTAAAGAGGAAAAAGCAAAAAGAGGCTGAGACAGCTAGAAAGTAACTGAGCCACGTTTGAACCCACAAGTTGATTCCCGCCGCCCTTCTCCAAAAGAAATGTCCCCATTGCCTGGATTTCACTTCAGGGAGCTCCAGACCCCGCTACCCCTCATCAAGGCCCCCCACCTCGCTCTCGGCTGGTCTTGGCCCGCGCTCGCCGCTTGGCGTCCGCCCTGGACTCTGGGTGGGACTCGGGGTCCTGTGAGGTCTCAGAATCAAAACTGCCCTGGCCCGCCCACCACGTGGCCGGACCTCACAGGGCGGAACCGAAGACTGCGAATCAGGGCCGTCCCAGACTCTAAGGCCCAGTCGGCGAGGGCGTCCCCGCCCGCCAGTGGTTGCAGCTTCCACCAGTTACCTGAGGCTGGGATCCCGGAGCCCGCCCCGGGGCCGCTGCCTCCGCCACCAGCTCCGCCCCGCCCCCGCAGGCCCCGCCCCGCCCGGCAGGGCACGCCCCCTGTCTCTTATACACATCTAGATGTGTATAAGAGACAGCTCCAAAGGAGTTAACTGATAACACCGGGGCAACGGGTGTGGTGTATGGTCCCTCATCTCTGAAGCAGTTATCTTGGAAACCCTGCTCCATGAACATCCTTGCTGTTAGTACTTCGGAAGTGGCCCCAGTCCACAGAGACTTTATTGTAGGGCAGGAGGGAAGAGGGCTCCTTGGCAGTGGTCCAGGCTGGAGGTTGGACTGCAAGGGGCTCAGCTTTCACTGGGCAGAACTGGCACACTGGCCAGGGCAGGCAGCAGCCGAGTATATATGTCTACCCCACGGAGGAATACGGCCTCGTGCAGCCGTTCATCGTGGTCATGGAGCAGTATGGGCGTGCGGTTCATGGGTGAGAAGCCCAGAGCCGGGACCCCTACCTGCAGGGAATGAGGGGAGCTATTAGGGGCAAGGCCAGCACCCAGGAACCACTGCAGTGCCCACCCTCCTGCGAGCGGCTCACCGCGCGAAGATAGCGGCTGTCTGTGGCAGCGGGGAAGATCTCTGGGTCCAGAGTGAGGTTCCTGTAGAGGGCAAATGTGAATGTTCCTGGTGAATGTGGAAGCAGGGAGGGCAAGGGAAGGATTGAAGGAGCAAAGGAAGGTGGAAGAGAGGGGAAGGGGAGAGGCGGGCTGGCCAGCATGCTCACATGTCTTTGCAGGCCCCGCTAAATGCTGCCCACCAAGGGTCTGAGTCATCAGTAGGTGTCACTTGGGGCTCTGTCCACTTCTGTGGGGAGAAGGATGGCAGGATTAGGACAGAGTCTGGGCATCTTGCCCTACTCAGAGTAGGCTGTGCCTGGCACAGGACACACTCCTACCCACTTAACCCAGACATCCAGCTGGCCAGTCCAGCAACAGGCCCTTTTTCAGTCCTCCAAAGGCCACAGGCCAAGGACCTCTGTCCTCCACTTCCCATCGGTCCTCAGATCCTAGCCCAAGTGCCCCTTGCTCAAGAAGGTGGTCCCAGACCTCAGTCTGGTCAAAGACTCCAATTACAAGTCCACACAGTATAAGGTCCCACCCTTTCCTGGATCACATGTGTTCATACTTATATAACATAATTATTTGACTCATGTCTATTTCTCTCTTCATGCTGTAAGAACTGAGGGCAAAAATTATTTAATTCCACTCCCCAGTGTTCCCCAGCACCCAACAGTGGCCTCTACAACTAATGCTTGTTGATTAATAAAACTCACAGCTAAAGAAATGTCAGGATGTATGCAGGCATACCAAATATACAGCNCCAGCTGGGCTGAGGGGTGCCTTCTCAGCCCCTCCCACTGTTCCTGGTCTGGGGCAAAGCTGGACCCCTACTTCCTGTCCCCAGCGCTCAGGGTGCCTCTGGCTGAGTATGGATAGGCGAAGGGTGCAGGGGAGAGGACGATGGTGACTTGTGGAGTTTGCAGCAAAGCAAGGGGTGGGGGTAGGGAGATAGGTGGTGTTTAGGGAGGGAAGGCGCCAGCTCCCTCTGCAGATAGGGGTAGTGAGTAGCAGACGTGCAGAGACTGCCCTGAGAATTTCAGAGAGGGCACAGTTGTGGCGAGGGTGGGGCAGAGTGGAAGTCCTCTTCAGGCCTCATCTCCATGGCTCTGGGCACCTCAGCTGGACAAGAATCACTCTTTCTGAGTTGCTCCCCACTCCTGCTTGTCAAAAAGAGAAGCTTGGGGGTCAATCCCCCCAACCCTGCCCTGCTCACCTAAGACGGTCAGGGTGGTGATTTTGATGTTTCTCTGGCGCCCCTTCAGACTCCACTTATACTGCCCTGCCTGGGTGTNTTTCAATGGTAAAAGGAGGTACAAAATGACCACACCCCCCACACACAGATGAACAGCAGGAAAAAACCTTCCCTTCTCTTCCTACCACTTCCTCCACCTAGAGTCCCAAAGACGTAGGGTACAATAAACTTTCTTTTTTCAGCTTTTGTTCTGAGACGGTTATGGACTCACAGGAAGTTGTAAGAATAATGCATCAGGTCCGTGTACCTTCCACTTGACTTCTCTGTCGGTAACACCTCACATCATTATAGCATAAGGTCAAAATCAGGGAAACTCATTGGTCCAACCCGTAGACGTGCTCAGATTTCACCAGTTTTATATCCATTTGTGTGTGTGTGTGTGTGTGTGTGTGTGTAGTTAATTCTATGCAATTTTATCACACGTGTAGACCTGTGTAACCACCACCACAGTCGATACAGGACAGTTTCATCACCCCAAAGGTGTCCCTGGAATTGTTAGCCTTTATAGTTACTCCCTCCATCCCTCAGTCCCTCCCTGCATCCCTAAACCCTAGCAACCAGATGGGATGATGCAAGTGCCAACATGAACAGATGTATCAGTCAGCTCGGGTTGCTGTAACAAAACTCCACAGATGGGGGGCTTAAACCACAGAAATTAATTCTCAGATCCTAGAGCCTGGAAGTCCAAGATCAAGGTGCCAGCTGTTTCGGTTCCAGGTACGGGTTCTCTTCCTGTAATGAAGACAGTCCCTTCTCACTGTGTCCTCAAAAGGTGGAGAGACGGTTCTGGCGCCTCCTCCTCTTCTTATAAGGACACTAATCCCATTATGGAAGCCCTGCCCTTATGACCTCATCTTGCACTGATCACCTCCCAAAGGCCCCAATTCCCAATACCATCTCACCGGGGGTTAGGACTCCAACATATGAATTTTAGGTGGATGCAAACACCCAATCCATAACACAGGTGATGACTGAGGACCCGCGGCTCCTCCCTGTCTGCTCCCTAATGACTTTATGTAACTTAGGACCCAGCCAACAGATAGGAAGAAAGGCAAAAAAAGCCTAAATTGACTAAGAAAACAAAGATAATTTTAAAGATCCACATGCATGGTTTTGGGGGCTTCCCAGGTGGCTCTGTGGCAAAGAATTCGCCTGCCAATGCAGGAGACGTGGGTTTATCTCTGGGTGTGGAAGATCCTCTGGAGAAGGAAATGGCAACCCACTCCAGTATTCATGCCTGGGAAATCCTATGGACAGAGGAGCCTGGTGGGCTACAGTCCAAGGGGGTCACAAAAGAGTCGGACACAACTTAGTGTCTAAACAACAACAATGTATGGTTTATCGTGAACGGGCAAGAGTGAAGTCCATGCTACACAGGTGGATGGGAACTCAGTATGGAGGTAATCCTGAGATACCGGGGACAGGATTACATATTTGGATCAGCAAGTGTGCGCCTGTGAGAGTCATACCTGTGGCACGTGTTACACAGACAAGAACGTTTCTCCCTCACCAGCCAGGCAGTCAGCCTGTGAGCCGCGGAGAACACGCGATGACAGCTCTCTTGTTAAGTCTTGACTTCAGGGAGTGTGATCTATCTCTTGGCACCAACCACAAAACCAACACTGTTTAGCTAGAGTCAAAACCCTCCCAAAGAGACACCTGCAGCTTTCAGTGAAGGTCTCTGGACACCGCCCAAGCTGTCTGGAAAGGATCTGGCAGGTCATCAGGGAGAAAACACATGCTGTGGATGAACTCCAAGCTTTGTGGGCTTNAACCAACACTGTTTAGCTAGAGTCAAAACCCTCCCAAAGAGACACCTGCAGCTTTCAGTGAAGGTCTCTGGACACCGCCCAAGCTGTCTGGAAAGGATCTGGCAGGTCATCAGGGAGAAAACACATGCTGTGGATGAACTCCAAGCTTTGTGGGCTTCTCCATCCTCCATGCCTCAAGACAAAGAAGAAGCCAGGCGGGGCACTCACGGTTGGGCAGCAAGACAGGTTGATCCCTCATCTCTGTCACAGCATCAGCAAAGCCTCTGTGCTGTTGCAAGTCTTCTGTGGTCCCAGGCTGAACCCCAGAACAGCAGGACACCTCTTGTGGTTCTAGGCATCCTTCCAAAACATAAGTTGTTGTTCTTCAGTCGCTCAGTCGTGTCTGACTCTTTGAGGTTCCAAGGACTGCAGCAGGCCAGGCTTCCCTGTCCTTCACTATCTTCCAGAGTTTGCTCAAACTCATGTCCATTTGAGTCAGTGATGCCTTCCAACCATCTCATCCTCTGTCGCCCCCTTCTCCTCCTGTCCTCAATCTTTCCTAGCATCCAGGTCTTTTTCAAAAGATAAGAGTAATTCCTAAGTTTTCACTGAGCTTGTTCAATGTTTAGTGAACACTTCTACAGGTACAGACCATTGCTCAACCAACAAATTTTCTTCAGAACCATTTGCATGGCTTTGATATACTAGTTAACGCAAACGCAGGAAGGGAAAGACAGCATCTACAGCTAATGCTAAAGAGTGAGAAGCTGGCTTTGATTTTTTTTTGCGTGTGTGTGCATTTCAGGAAATATGGCAAAATTCATGCTCACTGTGCCTCTGGATGACCTCAGGAATATTTAAAAAATGTATCACTGCCTATAATCCTTAACATTTTCCAAAGGTTAAAAAATGATATGCTGCTGCTAAGTCACTTCAGTCGTGTCCAAATCTGTGTGGCCCCATAGACGGCAGCCCACGAGGCTCCCCCATCCCTGGGATTCTCCAAGGAAGAACACTGGAGTGGGTTGCCATTTCTTTCTCCAATGCATGAGACTGAAAAGTGAAAGGGAAGTTGCTCAGTCACGTCTGACTCTTCATAACCCCATGGACCACAGCCTACCAG
>SJYV01049673.1:0-12824 GCA_006410875.1 Neotragus pygmaeus
ACAACTTCGGCTTGGAGCTGGCCGCCGTGGAGGCAGCAGTGCGGAAGCACGAAGCCATCGAGACGGACATTGTGGCCTACAGCGGCCGGGTGCAGGCAGTGGACGCTGTGGCCGCAGAGCTGGCTGCCGAGCACTACCATGACATCAAGCGCATCGCTGCGCGGCAGCACAACGTGGCGCGGCTCTGGGACTTCCTGCGGCAGATGGTGGCCGCCCGGCGGGAGAGGCTCCTCCTCAACCTGGAGCTGCAGAAGGTGTTCCAGGACCTGCTCTACCTCATGGACTGGATGGAAGAGATGAAGGTACCCGCGGGTGCTGCGGTCGGGCCGAGATGGTCGGGACTGTGCTGGGCGGTGGCGATGAGGAGGTTCCCTCAGCTGCCCAGCCAGGTCTTGGCAGTGTGCACCAGTTTGGGGCCCTGTCCTCTGTTCAGATAAGCACACTGCTCCCTGTCCTCATGGGGCTCATGTTCCAGGGGGAGGAGACTGATGATAAAAACTCTTGGCCCGTCCGTAAACAACATAGCAGCTGGGCGTGAAACCTATGAGGAAACGGCAACAGGCCACGTGATGGAGTGGTCCAGGAAGGCCTCCCTGCAAAATGCCTTTTAAGCTGAGAGCAGAGTGTCCCAAGGAGCCAGCACAGGGAGCTCTGAGGAAAGAATGTTCCAGGCCAAAGGAACAGAAAGGCCCTGGGCTTCCTCATGCGTGCCATGTTCCAATGAGAAGGGAGGCCCGAGGAGACTGTAAGAACAGGGGCCGGAGGGCGGACAGGGGATGAGGTCAGAGAGGAAGTAGCCAGCTCACTTAAGGCTCACAGGCCTGGTCAAGGAGTTTGGATGTTACTCAGAGTAACGTGGAGCACTGAAAGCGCTTAGAAGGTTTTGAAAAAGAGAGATGTGGGAGAGAGGTGGTTGCATTTTCACATTTTTTAAAATGTCATTTTGGCTGCTATTTGAAGAAGGGCTGTGGGCAGCCAGAGTGGGAGCTGAGAGACCAGTCCGAGGCTGTTGCAGTGATCCAGGCGAGAGATGGGGACACGGATAGGCCTGGAGAGACAATGACGATCACTGCGGGGCTGGGGATGGAGCCGTGACCGTAGGAGGGCAGGGATAATTCTGGGGCCGAGAAAATGAGTCAGCGCAGAGATTCCTGGAGCAGGATTTAGTAAGAAAGTCGTTCCACAGGAAGGGAGTTGAGTAGAGAGGCCAGGGTGCCAGGACAGAACTCAGGGGTCCCTACGTGTGTGAGTGAGGGCTGACGGACGGAAGCAGCCGTGCTCACGTGGGTGCGATCAAGTGGAGCCGCCCAGGGAGTCAGGTTGTGCTGTTGATCCTTGAAAGACAGGACGAGGTGAGCATGTGTGTGTGCGCGCGCGCGTGCGTGTGGTGGGGCAAGAGCCTCGGCTCAGAGGAAACCGATGGGCAGCTCTCAGACGGGCATCAACATGCCCGGTGTGCCCCACAGGGCCGGCTGCAGTCCCAGGACCTGGGCAAACACTTGACGGGAGTGGAGGACCTGCTGCAGCTGCACGAGCTGGTGGAAGCCGACATTGCCGTGCAGGCCGAGAGGGTGCGGGCGGTCAGCGCCTCGGCGCTGCGCTTCTGCGACCCCGGGAAAGGTGACAACGGGGGGGAAGGGATTGGGAAAGGGAGGGGCTGGGAAGGAGGACAGTAAGAGCCGAGGCAGCAAGACGGGAAGAACCTGGGGACAGGAAAGGTGATGGGTGGTTGGTGGGTGGCAGTGAGAAGTGTGGGGTGGGGGGGGTTGGAAATGGGGTTACACACAGGAGGTGGAGGGCTGGGCCACAGCTCTTGGCCCTCTGGTGTGACCTTTGCAGAATACAAACCCTGCGACCCCCAGCTGGTGTCGGAGCGGGTGGCTGCCCTGGAGAAGAGCTATGAGTCGCTGTGTGAACTGGCAGCTGCCCGCAGGGCCCGGCTGGAGGAGTCCCGGCGGCTCTGGCGCTTCCTCTGGGAGGTGGGCGAGGCCGAGGCCTGGGTGCGGGAACAGCAGCACCTCTTGGCCTCGGCGGAAACTGGCCGGGACCTGACCGGCGTCCTCCGTCTGCTCAACAAGCACACCGCCCTGCGGGGCGAGATGAGCGGCCGCCTGGGGCCCCTGAAGCTCACCCTGGAGCAGGGCCAGCAGTTAGTGGCCGAGGGCCACCCTGGGGCCGGCCAGGCAGCCGCCCGCACCGCCGAGCTCCAAGCCCAGTGGGAGCGGCTGGAAGCCCTGGCGGAGGAGCGAGCCCAGCGGCTCGCCCAGGCCGCCAGCCTCTACCAGTTCCAGGCGGACGCCAACGACATGGAGGCCTGGCTGGTGGACGCGCTGCGCCTGGTGTCCAGCCCTGAGCTGGGGCACGACGAGTTCTCCACACAGGCCCTGGCCCGGCAGCACCGGGCCCTGGAGGAAGAGATCCGGGGCCACCGGCCCACGCTGGACGCGCTGAGGGAGCAGGCGGCGTCCCTGCCGCCCGCACTGAGCCGCGCGCCCGAGGTGCAGGGCCGCGTGCCCAGCCTGCAGCGGCACTATGAGGAGCTACGGGCCCGGGCGGGTGAGCGTGCCCGCGCCCTGGAGGCCGCCCTGGCACTCTACACCATGCTCAGCGAGGCCGGGGCCTGCGGACTCTGGGTGGAGGAGAAGGAGCAGTGGCTCAACGGGCTCTCCCTGCCCGAGCGCCTGGAGGACCTGGAGGTTGTGCAGCAGAGGTAGGCGCCCTGCCCCCTGCCCCCTGCCCCTCCACCTCGCCTCCAGACTGGCCTTGTGAGTTGGGGACCAGCGTGTGGGGCGACGTCCCGCCATAACCTGCCCGCTTCTGCTACCCCACGTTGAGTCTTAGCAGGCGTCTGTTTTTGGTTTTAAAGAAAAATGTTAAACATACTCAGAAACCTTATTCAACAGACTCAGCCAGATTCAATAATCATCAGCATCATGCTCTGTTAGACTGATTTTCCTTTTCAAAAGCAAATCCCCAATGGGAACGTTTCACCTTTGTACTTTCCAGGAACGTAGAAGTTTGTGATATGAGTAAATTGTTTTATCACTTATGTGCAGACTTAAAACAGCTAAGGCTTTGAAGTTATAAGCCTTTTAGACAGACACGGATTAATCTCTCATAAAGTAGCTTTTTTACAGAATAAAAAATCTTAAAATTTAGAAAGCATGTTTTTCTCATAGAACCACCCACAATACAATTATCAGATAAAAACAAAATTAGGGATTCCTTGATGTCATCTACTACTCAGATTTTCTGGTGGTTTTTAAAATATAATGAAAGATTTTTTTTCTTGTTGTTTTCAAGATATGCCACGACAGGAGTCAGGAAAGTACCACCCCTGTGTCAATTCGAGCCTCTGCCTGTTTTTGTAAATAAAGCTTTATCGGAACATGGCCATACCCATTCATTTACATATCATCCCTGTGTCTGCCTTAGCATTAAAACAGCCTGGCTGAACACATGTGAGAAAGATCAAATGGTTCACGAAACCTAAAATATTTACTTCCTGACCCAGGGCTCAAAGCTGGGTCTCTAGCATTGCAGCAGATTCCTTACCATCTGAGCCAGCAGGAGAGCCCCTAAATATTTACTATCTGACCCATTTGCAGAATCTGCTCAAGGAAAACATGAAATGTTTCTCGGGAAAGATACACTTCACATATTTATCACTTAAATATTTTTTAGTTGTCACTCCATCTTTTAACACATATTAGTAAGGTGGGACCCAGGTAGGCAGCTAAGGGGCAAGTCCTAGGAGGAATAAGGGAGCTTGTGCTGAAGGATGAGGTCCGCTGCTAGGGATTAGTTTGACTTGTTGTCCAGCAGTTCCTGACCTTTAATTTTCACCACGTTTTTGAGCAGCTCTAGAGGTGACAGTTTTTCTAGTTGATTAGCGGGAGTGGGGGGCTCCTACTCCCGCTAATGATCCACAGATGCTGTGAACCGTGTAGGGAAGAGATGCAGAGGCCCCTATAAATAAGTCTCATGTTGACAGAGAGTTCTCTTGGGCACATAATAGAGGTGGCCCAGTGCACTGCTGCCTCCTGCCACTCACCTGCAGCTCTTCCACCCATCAGGTTTGAGACCCTGGAGCCTGAAATGAACGCACTTGCTGCGCGAATTACTGCCGTGAATGACATCGCAGAACAGTTGCTGAAGGCCAACCCACCAGGGAAGGACAGCATTGTCAACACCCAGAAGCAGCTTAACCACAGGTGGGGTGAGAAAGGATGCAGCTTACAGGATGGCAGCCGGAAGGGAGCTCGGTAGATATGAGATGGAGGCTAAAGACGAGGAGAGAAAGCCATCTGGAATATGTCCAGGGGAAGGGGGCTGGTGATGAAAGAGATGGAAATGGGTTAAAGGTTGCCTGGGGCTTCCCTGGTGGCTCAGTGGTAAAGAATTCACCTGCCAATACAGGAGATGCGGGTTCGATCCCTGGGTCAGGAAGATCCCCTGGAGAAAGAAATGGCAACCCACTCCGGTATTCTTGCCTAGGAAGTCCCATGGGCTGGGGAGCCTGACAAGCGACAGTCCATAGGGTCACAAAGAGCCACACATGACAGCGATTAGACAGCAACACCAAAAAAAGGTCATTTGAAGAGGCTGAGGCCTGGACTGGGGGCAGGCAAGGAGTTGAGGGCAGATGAGTGAGGAGCAGCCTCTGCAAACAGCAGATGGTAGCATAAATCAAGGGAGAGAGAAGCAGGAAGAGGCTGTAGAATATACCTGGACAGGGCAGGGAAGCTGAGCAACTCCAGACACCCCCTCGGCCCTCAGGTGGCAGCAGTTTCGGTCCCTGGCGGACGGCAAGAAGGCAGCCCTGACGTCAGCCCTGAGCATCCAGAACTACCACTTAGAGTGCACAGAAACACAAGCTTGGATGAGAGAAAAGACCAAGGTCATCGAATCCACCCAGGGCCTGGGTAACGACCTGGCCGGTGTGCTGGCGCTGCAGCGCAAGCTGGCTGGCACCGAGCGGGACCTGGAGGCCATTGCTGCCCGGGTGGGTGAACTGACCCGAGAGGCAAATGCCCTGGCTGCTGGCCACCCCGCCCAAGCCCCTGCCATCAACGCCCGGCTTGGAGAGGTGCAGGCCGGCTGGGAGGACCTCAGGGCCACCATGCGGCGGCGAGAGGAGTCGCTGGGCGAGGCGCGGCGGCTGCAGGACTTCCTGCGCAGCTTGGATGACTTCCAGGCCTGGCTCGGCCGCACGCAGACCTCCGTGGCCTCTGAAGAAGGACCAGCCACCCTGCCTGAAGCCGAGGCCCTCCTGGCCCAACATGCAGCCCTGCGGGGAGAGGTGGAACGGGCCCGGAGCGAGTACAGCCGGCTGCGGGCCGTGGGTGAGGAGGTGACCCGGGACCAGGCTGATCCCCAGTGCCTCTTCCTGCGGCAGCGACTGGAAGCGCTGGGAACTGGCTGGGAGGAGCTGGGCCGCATGTGGGAGAGCCGGCAAGGCCACCTGGCCCAGGCCCATGGCTTCCAGGGCTTCCTGCGGGATGCTCGCCAGGCCGAAGGCGTACTCAGCAGTCAGGTAAGAGTCTGGGGGCAACGTCCCAACCAGGAAGAAGTGGGAAATAGGGGTTAGGGGAATGTGAAGGAGTGATGGATGGGGAGAGAAATGGAAGCAGGTGGAAAAGCTGAGCAAACAGGGTGGGCAGGGGGAACACGACCAAACGGTGAGGGGCTTCCCTGGCAGTTCAGTGGTTGAGACTCTGCACTTTTGCTGCAAGGGGCACAGGTCTGATTCTTGGTCTGGAAAGTTCCACATGCCATGAGGTGTGGGCCCCCCCCCAAAAAAAGGGAATGAAAAAAAAAGAGAGATGTAAATATAACTTGACCAAACTGACATAAGAAAACATAGAAAACCTAGCTTGTCGTAACTATGAAGGAAATGTAAACAGCAGCTATAAATAAGACCGGGCAGGATTTGGAGCATTAAAGGCACTCCAGCCCAACTCCCTTTTAACCTTCTGAGACTTCCACATAATCAGCACCATCCCTCTGTCTCTGAGCCAGAGTCTCCTGCCCCACCCCGGGCAGCGTCCATGTCTCAGATGGCCGCCCTTCGGAGGTTCCTTCTGGGAAGCTGGGCAGTGAGCTCAGTGTCTCCCCTCCCACAGGAATATGTCTTGTCTCACACGGAGATGCCAGGGACCCTCCAGGCAGCAGATGCCACCATTAAAAAACTGGAAGACTTCATGAGCACCATGGATGCCAATGGTGAGCGGATCCGTGGTCTTCTGGAAGCTGGACGCCAGCTGGTATCGGAAGGCAACGTCCATGCCGAGAAGATCCAGGAGAAGGCAGACTCAGTAGAGAGGAGGTACAGTGAGGACGGTGGGCAGCTGGGGGGCCCTAAAGGGAACCAAGTGAAAATGGGATGAACACAGCACTCAGATCCACAGATGGGGGTCAGGAGCTGACCAAACCTAGAGAAGGAAGAACCAAGTGGTTGCAGAGCTTCTGGGTGGAGAAGTTCTGTCTCCCCAACACTGGGGTGAAATGAAGCCCCCTAAGGTGGCTAGACACCGGACCTCAGGATTCCTGGGTTGTCACGTGGTTCTCCTGGAAGGTATTGTCCCCATAGAAGGAGGACCAAAAGCATCTAGGTTAGATAGAACAGGGGTTCTCAACCTCTAGGATCTAATGCCTGATGATCTGAGGGGCAGCAATGCAGTAATAATAGAAATAAATTGCACAGGAAATGTAACGTGTTTAAATCATCCCCAAACCATCCCCCGCCCCCACCCTGGTCTGTGGGAAAAAAATTGTCTTTCACAAAACCAATCCCCGGTGCCAAAAAAGGTTGGGGACTGCTGAATTAGAGGGTCATGACCCTTTCAGAGCAAGTTCAAGGGCTCCACAAAGGCCTCTCGTTACAGACACAAGAAGAATCAAGAAGCAGTGCAGCAGCTTTTGGGCCGCCTTCGGGACAACCGAGAGCAGCAGCACTTCCTACAAGACTGTCATGAGGTGGAGCTCCCTGCCCCTGCGTCACCCCGGACACTCCCTGGCCACCCCTTGCTCACAGCACTCCCACTCTCTGAGCCTAGCATCAGGCCCCTGCAGTGCAAGCTGAGCAAGTGAACCCCTGCCCGGCCTCTCCCCCGTCCCCCAGCTCCCCGACGCACCCTCGCCCCTTCCGGCCTCACACTTCCCTCCCTCTGAAATGCTCTACCCGGCTTCTCACCCTGGCCAGCTGAAGCTCTGGATTGACGAGAAGATGCTGACGGCGCAGGACGTGTCCTACGATGAGGCCCGCAACCTGCACACCAAATGGCAGAAGCACCAGGCGTTCATGGCCGAGCTGGCCGCCAACAAAGACTGGCTGGACAAGGTGGACAAGGTGAGCGAGGGGGTGGCAGCAGCAAGAAGGGAGCGTCCGGGGCCTCCTCCCGTCAGCATCCCAGCCACCGAGCAGGGGAGGGCCCCGGCTTCAGGATCGGGCTTAGGGATCATGGAGCCCTAGGAGCCAAACCTCCAAGGTCTGGAGGACAAATGTCTTAGGCCTATGGGCCAGTGACTCCAAAACTTTGAAAAAAGACAAATCAGCAGGGAGCCAGCCTGCAGCTTGGGCTTCCCTCAGGTGGCACTATAGTAAAGAATCTGCCTGCCAATGCAAGAGACGTGAGAGACACAGGTTCCTGGGTTAGGAAGATCCCCTGGAGGAGGGCACAGCAACCCACTCCAGTAGTCTTGCCTGGAGAATCCCATGGACAGTGGAGCCTGGTGGCCTGTGGTCCGTAGGATCACAGAGTCAGACACTACTTGGCCTACAGCTTTGGGTCAGCATGGTATCTATTCATGGTCCAAAAGAGGATGATACTCTTCAACAGGGTCAGCAAACTTCTGTAAAAGGGGCAGGCAGTAAATATTTTAGTTTCTGCTGCAACTACTCGACTCTGCCAGTGTCACAAAGCAGCCAAAGAGAATACGTAGATGAATGAGCGCAGCTGATTTCCAATAAAACTTTATTTATAAAGACAAGTGGTGGGCCAGATTTGGCCCTTACTTGGTCTCCACACCCAGCTCTTCCTCAAGAGCTGAGCAGAGGTAAAACTTAATTTCTACTCAGCGAGTATTCCTGGACAACATCCTGTGTGCTCAGCACTCTGCTAGGTACTGCAAGGTACACAAAAAGATACTTTCCTTCCCTCAAGGGCATGACGGTTGGGAAGAAGAAGAGACCAGTGTTGTTCTAGTTTCTTCATTTGTTCAGCAAATATTTACTTGGTGCTGGCCTAGTGCAAGGCCTGGTGTTAGCCACTGAATGGGGAACAAAGGTGATGCCACTGCATGCTCCACCCTCAAGGAATGACGCTAGAGCCAGGATCTGAGACGTGTACATAAACTGCTAAATTCAACCCAAAGCAGAACATAAGGAATGTAATCAGAGAGAGCCCAGTAAGCGAAGGAGAGAGGAGATGTGGGAATCCTAGAAGCAGGAGCCTGCAGGGAAGTTCATGAAAGATGGGTAGAATTTTTACAGGCAGAGATGTTGGGGGAAAGATGTTTCTTGGTAGAGAAACCGGAAACCAGGGGTGTGGACATGGGGCGCCGGTATGGGGGCAAGGATGCAAGTCCTTCTGGCAGGAGCACAGGATGTGTGAAGGGGCTATGGCAGTGAAAGTGGGCTGGGACATGAAAAAACCTGATCACCACGTAAGGACTGCCCAAGAGCATTGTGCTGAGGGTTGGTGAAGTCACCCAGCTGAGCTTGGCTCTGGCACTCTTCATCCTGGCAGCATATGGAAAACGGCCTGAAGGCAGTGTCTCGGTTCTGTTTACCTAGTAGCAAGGCTTCCAGCGCAAGCCACTTCCATGGGAGGTGATCCAGGGAAGCCAGTAAGGGGTGGGGAGACGAGGTGGTGAAGGGAAGGCAGTCAGCGAAGGGTCCACTACCATGCCAGTGACCCCAGGGGACACCTGGCGCTCAGTCCTCATGGGACAACAGGGACATCGTGTGGAACAGACATAGTTATCCCAGCCAAAGCAAGCACGCCTGGTATTCATCCACCAATTTCCTGTCACTGGTTGAGGGCCGCTTTGGGGGGCAGTAACTCCTTGGCACATCCAGGCCACCTGGCATGCAGACCACACCATGCCGCCCTCACTTTTCCAGAAACCAAAGTCCCCAGGCAGAAAGGATGGGAGTGGGGAAACCAGGCGAGACTCACTCGGTGAAGGGTGATGAGCTGAGAAACGTGAAATGATGGCCGTGACACGTGACTGTGTGCAGTGTGCCACTGGGAGCCACAAGCACCACGGGACACTGGAACTCACAAAAGGAGAGAGTGCAATGGCCTCTGCACCAAGACAGTTCTGACCTTGAAGAAGGCAGGAGGGTTTACTCAGCAGCGAGGGTAGGGATGTTTAGGAAGCTTGGAGAACACCCGAGAACTTAGTGTGGTTGCCCTCACTTCAGGTCTCTACTGTCCTTTGCATCTCGTTCTGCTATTGGCCCGTGAAGTTCAGTGGCATCTAATTCTGACACTGACCCCTTCCTTGTCGCACCCCCAGGAAGGGAGGGAGCTGACTCTGGAAAAGCCGGAGCTGAAAGCTCTGGTGTGGGAGAAGCTGGAGGACCTGCACCGGCGCTGGGACGAGCTGGAGACCACCACCCAGGCCAAAGCCCGCAGCCTCTTTGATGCCAACCGAGCCGAGCTGTTTGCCCAGAGCTGCTCCGCCCTGGAGAGCTGGCTGGAGAGCCTGCAGGCCCAGCTGCACTCAGATGACTACGGCAAGGACCTCACCAGCGTCAACATCCTGCTCAAGAAGCAGCAGGTACGCCGTGGGCCTTTGGTGGGGCTGGTGAACGGCAAAAGAGGAGATGGGAGTCAGTAGCTCTTGAGATTCACAAGGCCATTCCCAGGCCTCACAGACAGCATCTTAACTGGCATCTCTCAAAGCAATTTCCATGGGTCACCAGTGTTGGAATCTCTAGGAATGTGTGTCAGTCAGAGTAAAGTTGGGAGACGAACAGCACATTCTAACTTGAACAAGGAAATTTTAGGGGAAAGAACTCTTAATTAATAAAAGGTGGTTACCGCCAAATGGGGTACAAAGAACTCCAAAGCAAGGGTCAGAAAAAAACTTTTCTGTAAATGACCAAATGACATTGGGTTCGCCAAAAAGTTCATTCTGCTTTCTCTAAGATGTTGTGGAAAAATCCAAACAAATCCAGTATTTTGAGTTTTAAGGGTCATACAGTCTCTGTTGGATGAGATGGTTAGATGGCATCACCGACTCAGTGGACATGAACTTGAGCAAACCCCGGAGATGGTGAAGGACAGGGAAGCCTGGTGTGCTGCAATCCATGGGGTCACCGAGTCAGACACAACCTAGTGATTGAACAACAACAACAAAAGTCTCTGTTGTAACTGTTCAACTCTGTCCTTGTAGGGTAAAAGCAGTCACAGGTGATGTGTAAAAGAATAGTGTGGTGTGTGCCAATAAAACTTTATTTACAAAAACAGGCAGGGGACAGGGTTTGCTGACCCCTGCTCTAATGAATACAGGAATAGCAAATGTAGGGAAGAGCTATGTCCCTAGGACTGGGGAGGGGGTCCCCAGGAAGGACTGAGATGCCCTCCCCCTACCCCAAGGCTGAGTTTCAGACCTTGTTGGAGAAGGCATAGGCCTGCTGGATGGTGCAGAAATTTGCTGGGGTATCACAAACCAGAGAGGTCTGAAGCTGGCAGGCCAAGGCTGGACGGCATGGCACTGGGATGCCAGCAAAACTTGCTGAAGGGTAAGAGCCACCGGGTCTCCTATACTTCATGCTGTAGGAGCTAGAAGAAAAACAGGCTGGAACCACAGATAGAAGCCCATGCCTCGCCTTTTCATAGTGGTGTCCCTCTAGCACCCTCTATGGACAAGTCCTAGTAGTGCACCAGCTGACCAAGGAAAAATCTTTACAGGGTCAGGTTCTAAGACTCAAAATGGGCAAAGGTGTACTTGAAACTGAGATGGATTGGAGAAGACCAAGAGACCATAAGTTGATTACCAGCACAGATATCACACCCCCTGGATTCTTAGATATATTGAAGTTTGAGATCCATTGATGTAGGCCAGGAATACTCTTCCTAGGTTGAGCTGTACGGATAAGAATTCATGATCAGCTTGATGTAGACTAGTGTCTCCGCTGACACTAGTGGAAGGTGGAAGCATGGTGCTAACATCTGCTTCCTCTTCCGGTTGGCAGATGCTGGAAAGGGAGATGGCTGTGCGAGAGAAGGAGGTGGAGGCGATCCAGGCGCAGGCAAAAGCGCTGGCCCAGGAAGACCAGGGTGCGGGGGAGGTGGAGAGGACCTCGAGGGCAGTTGAGGAGAAGTTCAGGGCCCTGTGCCAGCCCATGGAGGAGCGCTGCCGGCGCCTGCAGGCCTCCCGCGAGCAGCACCAGTTCCACCGGGATGTGGAGGATGAGATCGTGAGTCTCCGGGACCTGGGACAGGGTTAGAGTCTCCGTCGGGGTAAACGGCCCCCTTCCTTTAGCTTTCTGTCTCCTTCCTGGGTGCTGGGGGTGGATGCCAGCAGGGCTCTGTTGTCTCTTCCCTTGGGCATTGGAAGTCAACCCTCTAGCAACACCCAGGGATACCCTCTAGGTCCCTTGCCCCCGGAACCAGAGCCCTGGAAAGCCTTCCATCAGGAACCCCTTCCCAGCCAATCCCTGGCTCTTACTTTGCCCTCCGGACCTCCACGGACCCCTCCTCTTTCTCATCCAGTTGTGGGTGACAGAGCGGCTACCCATGGCTAGCTCCATGGAACACGGCAAGGACCTGCCCAGTGTCCAGCTCCTCATGAAGAAGAATCAGGTGAGGCNCTTACTTTGCCCTCCGGACCTCCACGGACCCCTCCTCTTTCTCATCCAGTTGTGGGTGACAGAGCGGCTACCCATGGCTAGCTCCATGGAACACGGCAAGGACCTGCCCAGTGTCCAGCTCCTCATGAAGAAGAATCAGGTGAGGCAGAGCCTAAAGGCAAAAGAAGGGGTCCCAAGAGCCTCCCAGACTTGAATGTTTGTTTGGCTCCCTGAGGTCTTAGTTGCGGCACGAGGGATCTTTTCACTCTTAGTTGCAGTATGTAGGGTCTAGTTCCCTGACTAGGGATTGAACCCAGGCGCCCTGCATCAGGAGCACTGAGGCTTAGCCACTGGACCACCAGGGAAGTCCGAAAAGTTTGTTTTCTTGAGACCTGGGGTTTCCTTGGCTGCCCCTGATGCTGGGCATAATCTGAGACTTCAGTGGGTCCCCTTTCCTTGCCTCAGGAGGGTGGGTTCCCCTAGTAGTAGATCCTGTGGATTGAAGGGGCACCTTCGTCACATCCTTGGGCCAGAAAAGAGGGGAAGTGAAGAGGACTCGGGGAGGACGAGAAGCAGAAGTGTGACGGGGGGCTTGTGTGGAGTAAGTGCAGGGTGAGGGGGTTCCCTCAGCAAGTCTTTCAGCATCTCCTCTGTTGCTGCGGACAGACGCTGCAGAAGGAGATCCAGGGCCACGAGCCCCGGATTGCGGACCTGAGGGAGCGGCAGCGCACTCTGGGCGCGGCAGCAGCAGGCCCTGAGCTGGCGGAGCTCCAGGAAATGTGGAAGCGCCTTGGCCATGAGCTGGAGCTGCGAGGAAAGCGACTGGAGGAGGCCCTGCGGGCCCAGCAGTTCTACCGCGATGCCGCAGAGGCTGAGGCCTGGATGGGCGAGCAGGAGTTACACATGATGGGCCAAGATAAGGCCAAGGTGAGAGCCAGGGCGGAGCTCAGGTTGCGTCTTTCCTCCCCCCAACCCTTACCCCCTGCTGCCCGTCCCCTTCCCTAGGACGAGCTGAGTG
>SJYV01049674.1:0-17175 GCA_006410875.1 Neotragus pygmaeus
ACATGGAAACAACCTGGGCGTCCATCAACAGACTAAAGGATAAAGAAGTTACCGTACGTACATACGATGGAATTACTCAGCCATACAACCAAACAAATTTGAGTCAGCTGAACTGAGGTGGATGAACCTATAGCCTGTTATACAAGCGAAGCGAGGCAGAAATGAAAACTAAATATCGTATATTAACGCATATATATGGAATCGAGAAAAATGGTGCTGATGAACCTACCTACAGGGCAGGAATGGAGACCCACGTAGAGAGTGGACGTGTGGACACAGCAAGGGAAGGAGGGGTGGCGTGAACTCAGAGAGTAGTCCTGACACACACCCTCCCACATGCACAGCAGATGCTGGCTTAGAATCCTCCGGCCCGTGCAGGCAACGTGGGTTCAGAGCCCAGTCTGGGAAGATCGCACATGTCCTGGAAGCTGCTATATAACACACAGAGTTCAGCCTGGGGCTCTGTGACTTCCGAGACGGGTGGGAAGGCAGAGGTGTGGTGTGGTGGGGTGGGGTAGACATGTGGGATCTTCCCGGACTAGGGATTGAACCCCTTGTGTCCGGATTCTTTACCATCAGACCACCAGGGAAGTCTTTTTGTTTAATTTTAAAATTAGTTTTTTTTTTCTTTTGAGTGTAACTGCTTCACAATGTGTTAGTTTCTGTGTGCACCAAGGTGAATCAGCTGCATGTCTATTTGTACATGTATATACATCCCCTCCCTCTGTCACCCCGCTCCCATTCCATCCATNAGCTATACTTCAATTACGTTTTAAAAATAAATAAATAGACAAATACATTTTAGCCATAAAAAGAAAAGAGCACACACTAGTAAGTTTGGAGCTAGCAGCTTCATAACTCTTCAGTGCATACTCTTTGCCTCTTCACCTAGGGTCCTTAGAGGGATTTATGAATCAGTAGTAAAGGGCTTCATGAATCATGACACCTGGAGTCAGAGGCCTGGCTCCTGTGTGGTCTCCTACTGCTAACTATCCAGCCTCTCCAAGCTTCTGTTTCCCTCACCTGTAAAACAGAAAAAAATAACAACAGCTGCTTGGCTGTGTTATTTATTGAAAGAGATAATGTTTGTATAAATATCGTGCAGGTGTTCTCAGAGCAGGTGGTGAGGTACCTATGTTCATTACAAAGTTTGTATTGCTATCTGTTTGCTGTTATTGGTCCCTACTCCATCATTACAGTGAAGCAGCTGCTGAACTGCCAAAAAGATACTCCAGAAGAAGAGAGTGGAAAAAATTTGTTAGCCCTTTTAATGTGAAAGAAATGGGATAATTAGATGGGAAGTGTCAGAATACGTGCCTTTAGTATTTCAGGGACTGACCTATGTAATTTGTGTTTTATCTGTTTATTTAGCAGAGAAATAAAAGCAAGGGGGTGATTCTGCTAGATATTCTCTCTCAGGTCTTTTAGTGACAAAAGATCATGTTGTTTGCTCACAAAAGAGCTTTGAATAAATTCTAATCCCTTAGGCCAGGGCCCAGAATATCCTGTAGCTTTAGGTTTGCTGGTACCAGGTAGCTGAAGTGATCAAAGGCTGGTATGAAAGAGAGAAAATGAGAGTGCTTGGGTTGATGGGTATTTCAAGGCTTTTTCTCCATGCTCCACCTCTCAGCTTCCCTTTCTTCCTGACCATTACCATTCTCATTCACATCTCTCCTGTGCTTATTCCACACTTCTCAACCTGCATGTCCTCTTAAGTCTTCAAACGGAGAATCACAGTGCAAGCCCAATGGATAGGTCTGGTCCAGAGTTAACCATGTGGCCATGTCAATGAGACTGGGTGAGAATTAGAAGAAGAGATGAAAGAATAATGTTGAAAGGAAGATATCCCTCACTCATCCTCCTTCTCTTGGTCCAGGCTACCCTCTCTCCATCAAGGACACTTTACAGTGCCTTGGCAAAAATAGAATAAGTTCTATATGTGGGGGCAGGAGGAGGAGAACTTCTGTGCCCATAACCATGGAGTAACAGGGGTGTAGAGAAGGTCAGGGAATGGCTCAGGGGACCCAGAAGAACCAGGGATTCCAGGGCTGTGACTCGGGATTTGAGGGATGTGAATAACCAGGGGGAGGTCAGTCTAATTATCAAATCTTATATTTGGAGGAGAACTTGAAGGTCACCCACTATTTATACTTTTCTCATGCTTGATTCCCTCCACATTATCCTTCCTGAGACACTACCCAGCCTATGATGGAATATATCAAGGTACAGGAAGCTCAGCACTTCACATGGTCTGAAATTACAGAAGGTTGGAGGTAGAGGGAAGCCTTGACCAACTGGACCAGTGAATGTTGTGGTGGAAAATCCTCATGCTGCCTGTTAACCTTTCACTCTGGAAGCCACCTTCCTGTAACTGTCACCTTTAAGGAGATTCTGCTCCTTGGACTTATTAACTAGATTGCTTCCTCACCTTCAAACAGCAGGGCTGGTGGAGCACACCAGTGTGGGAGAACCCCAGTTCTCCTCGCTGCCATTCTTTCACTAGTTCACCAAATTTAATTTTGTGCTTACAACTGAGTCTGGCAGCACACTAGGCACTTGGAATACATCAGTGAACACAATAGATCAAGACTCTGCCTTCAAGAAGCTGACAGCCTAGCTGAGGAAAAGATATGAAACAATAAACATGATAATAAGCAACAGATGTAGTAATTTAGAGGGTGGCATATGTCATGGAGAAAGAAGATGTAGAGCAGAGTAAGGAGGATCAGGAGTGGCCAGCAGGCTGCAGTTTTAAATAGGGTGGTCAAGGAAGTCCTCACTGAAAAGGTGACATCTGAACAAAGGCAGGATAGGTTCACTGGACAGCTAATAGGCCTTCAAGGTAGGAGGATCCTTGGAAGAGGGCATAGGCTGCAAGCCAGTATTATCAAAAAAAACTCATCTTCTACAGAGCTTTGCAAAACACTTGAAAAAGGAAGGGGAAACGGATTATAAGGGTCAGTATGATCTTAGTGAAGTTTATAATGGGAAGCTTCCTTATCTACTTTAGACTCGTAGGGAAAATGTTTTCGCTCTCTTTACAAGATATTCTAAAAACAAGCAAAAAGACAGACCAAAAGCTAGCCTGGTGACTGACTTCCAGGATTCTCCTTTCTGAGTCTCTGTCTACATCGTCCAAGAGGGGACAATCTAGCCACTTTGTGGCTGTTGAGGCCTTAAAATGTAGCTAGTGGAAAAGGACATCAGGTTTAAGACAGATGTGAAAAGCTTGGTATGAACCAAAGAATGTAAACTAGCTGCTCCTTTTTAAAAAATTATTACAAGTTAAAATGGTATCTTGGACACAGTCGGTTAAAATAAATATCATTAAAATTAAGTTCACCTATTTTCTTCCTTTTAACTTCAAGTGACATACATGGCTCGCCTTGAATTTTTCGGTCGGACAGCACTGGCGTAAATTAACTAAAACACCCGGCTGCCTCCAGCATCTATCTCGTTCCCTCGCGTTCCCGGGCACCGTTAAACTCTGCCAAAGCCGGCCGTGGGCTCCTCCTGACCACTGAGACCGGGGTGTGGAGAAAGCGGGAGAAAAGACAAGAGATGGCTACTGAGCCCGTACCCACTGCGCATCTCGCAGCGCGGGCTCCCGAATCTCCTCAGGCAGCGCGTCGCCGAGCTTTTGCACGAAGCTGCTGCACAGTTCTAGCACTTCCGTCACGGCCCGCTTCGAGGTGCAGCGCACACGGAAGTCTTTTCGGTATGTGGCAGGGACCGAGGCCCTGTCTTCTGTCCCAGCCACTCTCCCCACGTCCCGCGAAGGAGAACGAGCCACCGACCCAAGGGCACGCTCCATCTTTCCAACTTGAACTGTGGGCGGGAATTCTGAGGGCGGAAGGGCGGAAGGGCGGGTTTCCCGGGAGGAAGGAGCACACGTCCGGCCGGAAACTCAGCGCCCCGCGGCACTCGCGTTCCGGCTGTGGCTCCGCCGGCGAGTCCAGGGGTTTCTGTGGCTACGACGATGGGGGCGGTGGGCGCAGGGCTGGTGGACTGTCACTGCCACCTCTCCGCCCCGGACTTTGACCACGTACGTGAGGGCGAGGTCGGGCCCGTGGGAGCGGGGCGGGCCGTCCTTACCCTTCGAGTTATCCTCCCGCGGGGCGAAGTTCCACGCGTAGTGTCAACGTGTTTAACCTGCTGCATTGGAAACCAGAGGCTAGTATTAGAGAAAAAAGGGGCGGTTCTGTTTTGGGGGTAAACCTCTCAAGAGGTGACGCTTAAATTGCGGCAGAAGGACAAAGCGGTGGGTGTATGGTGGTGAGGAAAGCAGGCGGGTTGCGGGCCCCCCGACAGGACAGAATTTGGCACATTCAAGCTGTCGAAAGGCTGGGTAGCGTCCGATGAGCTAAAAAGAGAGAAGCGTAAAATCGGACTGAAGAAGTTTGCATAGGATAGGTGAAGCACGAATTTGCATTTCATTAAAATCTCAATGGGGATCCTGTAAAACCGTTTGGTGGGTGGGTGGGTGGTTGAAGGAGAGAGACCTGATCTGATAATCCATTTAAAAACCTTTCTGCGTGGTAAATGGATAGAGGAGAGCAAGGGTTAGAAGTTAGAAAACCGGTTTGGAGGTTTTTGCAGTATTGAGACTAAAGATGATAGAGGTTACAGGGGAGTTGCAAGCGAGAGAAGCAGATGGATTCAAGTTATATTTTGGAGATCGATTCTAAAGTACATACTGAGAGGAACTGGATGTGCAGAGAGAGGGAGAGGAAGAACTTGAAGATGCTGGAGAGAGATGGTGGTGCTGTTTACTGAGATGAGGGAAAACAGATTGGAGAAGGCAGGCAGAAGGAACAGATTTGTTGGAGACAAAATATTTATACTTGGCACAAGTTGAAACCTGATGTCCATCCAAGTGGAAATGTCATATGGTCATTTTAAAATGTGAATCTTGGGTTCAGAAGAGAATTACAGGCTGGAGATAAAAATTGGGGACTCACTAGCATTATGAGTATAGTAATGAGATCACCTAACAGGAAGTACACAGAGAGAAGCCTATGGTCCTGAAATCAGAAGAGAAAGAGCCAGTCAAGGAGACTAGATAAGTAGCGGACAGCTAGAGAGAAGTATTTGCAAAACCAAGAGTGGAAAATATTTGGGGAAGGAAAGAGTAGACAAGTGAGGAGTTTCTAATGCTGCTGAAGGGTAGAGTGGGACAGAGAACTGTCTTTTATATTTGACAATAACAATTTCTGTTCCAGTAGAGTGGGAACATAAGCCAGAATTTACTGAGAGAGTAAATGGAAGGTGTGTCAGCCAGGCTCTTCTCACCACCCTTTTCCTTGCCATCATTGTCAATCTTTATGGTGCCTCAACTGCATTGGTATACACAAGCAAAGGATAGTTATCCATCTAAAATGATCATGATTATTTATGTTTATTTTAGGATCTGGATGATGTGCTGGAGAAAGCCAAGAAAGTAAGCAAATAGCTATACTTGCTCTTTTTCAGTTGTTTTTATCTTCCTACTAATTTTGATCTAAGATAGCTTGAAATTTTGGTATGATATGTTGATGTTGCTTCAGTAAAAAATACATTAACAGTAAGCAGTATCTATTGTTTGCTGTGTGCCAGGCACTGAACTCAAACCCATTCTGTACATTATCTCATTTAATGTTTCTCAACAACCTTCTAAGGAAGCTACTATTTTATAGCCAGCCATTACCTGTTTTATAGATGAGGAAGCTAAGGCCTAGATTAACTTGTCCAAAGATGCGTCACTAGTAAAGTGATACAGACAAAGATGCATCACTAGTAAAGTGATACAGACAAGATAGTCTGAATCCAAAACACATGCCCACAGACATCAGGCATGCTAGCTACATAGAACAGGTTGGTCCGTCTGTCAGCTCTTAAATTAGCATTATCCTGAAGATCTTGGAAAAATTATAAAAGTTTTCTGAAACATTTTGGTTTGTTTGGAGGAAAATTGTTAATTTGGGGAAGCATTTGAAATTCATTACAACTAGCATTTTGTGGTCTTCCTTCAAACTTATAGAAATGGTTGCCATTTTTATATATAGCTATCTTTCACTATCGCAGTTTAATTAAGAGTGTGATATTTGGAGTAACACAGGCCTAATGATCTTGGGCAGGTTATTTGACTCCATCCAAATGTCTCTTGATCCAAACAATGGACTACAGCAATGCCTATGTCAAAAGGGTGTGCAGATTAAATGGGGTAATATTTATACTCACTGAACATATGTCCAAAACATAGTAGCTAATTAGTGATGGCCATTATGATTATATTGATGGAGTGTGAGGGAGCAAGGATAACTAAAAGCACAGAAAACTTTAAATTTTTATTTAGTTGTATTGATGTATATTGTTTGAGACTATAACTGAATTCTATTCATTTTTGTTTCAGGCCAACATTATGGCTCTTGTGGTGGTTGCTGAACATTCAGGAGAATTTGAAAAGATTATCCAGCTTTCAGAAAGGTGCTACTTCCATAAAGAAATAGGATTGCTAATAAGGATGCATATATGGTGTCATGTTTATAATATCAAAGATCATCCATTTTTAAAGAGAATGAAAAGGGAAAAAATTACATTAACAGCCTTAAAAAAGTTCTTTCCTACTTGTTCTTCAGAGTAACATTGTCTCCTAGTCTAATAATCCTGCTTTCTTAATTCATTCTACATTTTTAGGTATAATGGGTTTGTCCTGCCATGCTTGGGTGTTCACCCAGTTCAAGGAGTTTCACCAGAAGACCAAAGAAGTGTCACATTAAAGGTAATAGTCATATAAAACAGGAGCCATAAAAAATGGTATTACCCTTAGTCTCAGTAATCCTCCTCTTTCTGATTTTTATTCTAAAGCAATAATCCAAAAGAAAGAAATTATATCTTCTTTCACAAAGAGGTTTATTATAGCATTATTTGTAATAGAGAAAAAGAGGGAACAGCCTAGCAGTTCAAAAATAAATAGTTAACTTATACAGTGTTAAATATGATGCTACAATGTTAAATATAACTTTACAGAAAATGTGGGTTATAAGGTATATGTGCATGAGTGCTAAGTCATTTCAGTCATGTTCAACTCTTTGTGACCTTACGGACTGTAGCCCACCAGCTTCCTCTGTCCATGGGATTCTCCAAGCAAGAATCCTGGAGTGGGTTGCCATGCCTTCCTCCAGGGGATCTTCCCCACCCAGGGATTGGACCCGCATCTTCTGCGTCTCTTGCATTTTGGGCAGATTCTTTACCCACTGAGCCAAACATTGGCTCCTGTCCCTGCTTAACCCACTTCACTCATTTCTGTTACAAACCTGACCCCTGTTCTAAAGGTTCTAAAGGCTAAATATTTTCTTTAATAAATAAAAAATATTCTAATTATTTTAAGTCAGTCAGAATAAATCTCTCCTCCCTCCCCTTTGCCCTTCCTTTCCTTCTCTCTTCCTCCTTCTTTGAACAGCATAGTGGAAACATCATGAACTTTGAAGTCAGAGAGACTTGGCCTGCTGCCTTCTGTGATCTGTGGCACTTAACCTTGCCAGGTCTCAGTTTCCTCGTTTGTAAATGGTGAATCATTATTTGCAGTATTCCCAGTCATAGCGTATAAAGGTACTGAATGTTTTAAAACCCCACAATAGAACCACTAGCTATTAAGGAACTTGAGACCTTATGGAGGAAGTAGGAATAGAGCTAAAGTCAGAAAGAGACCTATGAATACCCTTTGAAATATGTTTACATCTATTAAAATGATGAAGACCACATATATTTATACATATTAGTGATATGAAGTAGTAGTCCTGTTAACAATTTACTGTCCTTGGCTTGCCAGAAACTTCCAAATTATTTCACAAGGAATTGAAATAATCTCATTGTAAGTTTGTTTTCCTTGTTTTTATAGATAATACATATACCCAGAAAGATTTTTTCCCTATATCTGGTCTTCATCCAAATGTGTAATTTCTTTGTCTTAAAGTTTTCTAAGTGTGCTACATTTCCTGAGTAATCTCTCCAACTTCTCCAGTCCCTTTGAGGTCACAGACTCACAGATTAGTTTGAACATTTGATACAGAAGATCCTTTCCTGACACTGACCTACGCAGCTATTGTCAGACACCTTCTCTGGTAACTAGGGTTATGTACTCTTAGCTCCTCTTGACAATGTTAATTCTGCTTCATTGAGTCTACTAGAATTGTAAGGCCTTGATTTATCCTCCCTCATCTTTTCTCTCTCTTGAAGCATAATTATAACATCTTCTCCTGTTCCTCGACCATCTGTTTTACCTCCCTTTTCTTAATTCTCCTTTTTCTGAATATTCTCACTAGAAATTCTTTGAATTTACATACTCTGAAATCCTCAAAGTAATTTAAAATATTTAGAAGCAAGTTTTCCTTAAATTTGTTTTTCTCTTACCTTACAAGGAAACCCTTACAGGGAAAATTCTCTTTAAGTGGAAATAGTGATATGGAAACTAGTAGTATACAGTTACTTCAGTAGTTGACAAACAGCCATATACGTGATATTTAGTATTTATATCATTGAAACTTTAGGACAAAAATAGGGTATGCAGAACTATAAAGATGAAATCAGTGAAAATAGTGCAAAAGATGTTTGGGATTATCACTGTTAAAATTCACAAGTCATTCATTCGTACCCTAAGAGGAGAATATAACAACGCACTCCCAGACTCCCCAAGATGAGTGGCTTTGTTTTTTCTTGCTCAGCTATTCCAGGAAATCCAGATCACTCCTCCTAAATACCAGGAAATGCCTCCTAAACAGAAGGAAGTGTTGAAGTGGAAATCTTCATAAGAAGTAATGTTCTTATAACTAATTGGGTATGGGACATTTCTGCTCAAATTTCCAGCTATAACTACTCACCGTTATAGAAGGATTGCCATTCCTAGTTCCTCAACTGGGTAAAGGATTTGTATGTAAAGGACCCAGCATAGCATAGTGCCTGGCATATAAAAGGTGTTGATACAAAACCTATGACATTCCTCTCTCCTATTTGAATGAATTTACTTTTTTTTTTTCATCCCAGGATTTGGATGTAGCTTTGCCCATTATCGAGAATTATAAGGATCAGTTATTGGCAATCGGAGAGGTAAATATCCACCAGCTGATCAAGTGATTTCTAATCCAGACCTCTAGGTGATACATGAAAGCAGTCCCTAATTCAGTGTCGGTGATTAGAACAGATAATTAGAACATAATTAGATAATTATGTTCACCCTGCTCAGCTGAATAACAACTTGTCAGTGCTTCCTCAGTAAGCAAAAGCACTTAGGGATAAAACAATAGAACGCCTCCCCATGGGCTTGTTAATGGATGCTTTATTAACATTTCAATATGCTTTGCTTTTTTTTCCTTTTGCTTAAATAAGTCCATCTCTCTGGTTACTTGATAGTTTAAATATTAATAGGTTAGAGTTTGTAATAAAAAACTTATTAAATAATTTAAAGTTGTGAGACATTTTACCACTTGGTAATTCCACTTATAAAGATAAAAGATAAGAATAACACATTCAGAATATAGCTTATAGCAGTGCATGCCAAAATAGTATCAAGGGAAGCAGTCCTTTATAATCATTACTGTCCAGTGCGGTGACCACATGCAGCTGTTGAGCACTTGAGTTGTGACTGGCCCAAACTGATGTGTGCTATCAGGATAAAATGCACAGATGACTTCAAAGTCTCAGTACCTCAAAGAAGGAATGTGAAATAACTCAGTAATTTTACATTGGTTATGTGTTAAGATAATAATATGAATGACTGTAATAATATTGATAATGTTTTAGGAATTGTGACTTAGAGTATATTATTAAAGTTAATTTCACCTGTTTATTGTTTGTGTTTTTAATGTGGCTACTGGAAGTTGTAAAGTGTATGTGGCTTGTGTGTATGACTCGCGTTATATTTCTCTTGGACAGTACTGCTCCATCATCTGCCTTTTGGGATTCATTAAACCATAAACGTGATTCTGTTTTATTTTTCTGTTATAGGTTGGACTGGATTTCTCCCCCAGATTTGCTGGCACTGATGAACAGAAGGAAGAGCAAAGACAAGTCCTAATCAGACAGGTCCAATTAGCCAAAAGACTAAATTTGCCTTTGTAGGTTAATTATCATCTTTCTATATTAATAGTTTTAAAGCACATTATTGATAAATAATGATTCTCCTGAAATGTAGCTCTACTTTTCTTTTTCTCTTAACCACTTTAATAGATCAAAAATAATATGTTCATAGTAAATACTTTAAAGGAGGTTTTTTTGTTGTTCAACAGAAATGTTCACTCACGCTCAGCCGGAAGACCTACCATCAGCCTCTTAAATGAACAAGGTATGTAGGTTCCTGAGAAAAATGTGCCTGATGTTTAAGTTTGACAATTCTAGTCCATGTTTTCATAGAAAAAGACATCTTTATTTGTTCTCTTAAAGTGAAGGGAACAGGTCAGGGTAGTGATGGAAATCAATTAAGGTGGTTTTGCAAGTCAGCCTACTATTTATAAGGTTTTCAGTGTGATTGTAATGTTTGTCAGACGAGGATAAAGCAAATGAAAAATTAGATCAAGTAAAATAAATTTTTTTAAAATTGGATCAAGTAATCTTTAGTGCCTTCATTTAAAAATTAGCAGCTCACATTTTTTCATCAGCTTAACCAGCTGATTAATGAGAAAGAGGAAAGCACAAAGCAAAGAAGGGTGATCACGTTAGCTTACTCTTTTGCCTGTTTTATAGCTGCTGCTTCAGAAAATGGTATTACTCAGATGGTGGCCATCATACATAAATTGCACTGTCATCTTCACCAGTTGTTCCTAAAGGAAAAATACTTCTCATAGGAGTACCTTTCAAATTTTTAAGTTGCCATCCACAGTAAGAAATGCAGTTTATTTTGAAACTCAGTATATACTCATATAGAAAAGTGACAGAAGTTTAAGAAGCAGTGTGTGTGTGTGTGTGTGTGTGTGTGTGTCTCTCTGTGTGTCTGTGTGTGTCTGTGTGTGTGTGATTACATTGACTGGCACACCCTGGCCAGTCATGACCCACTAAGTTGTTTCCATAACTCACAGTTGTAACCCACTAAATGTCACACCTGCCATTTGAAAAAACAATATCAAATAGTGCTGCTGTTGCTAAGTTGCTTCAGATGTGTCCAACTCTGTGCGACCCCACAGATGGCAGCCCATCAGGCTCCGTCATCCCTGGGATTCTCCAGGCAAGAACACTGGAGTGGGTTGCCATTTCCTTCTCCAATGCATGAAAGTGAAAAGTGAAAGTAAAGTCGCTCAGTCGTGTCTGATTCAGCGACCCCATGGACTGTAGCCTACCAGGCTCCTCCATCCATGGGAGTTTCCAGGCAAGAGTACTGGAGTGGGATGCCATTGCCTTCTCTGATCAAATAGTGAGGCAAACGTAATTGCCTACAACTTGAAAGCATTGTGCTTCTCAGTGACGAGTACTAAATCCCTTGGGATCACTGAGAGCATGATTTTTATGGAGGCTGAGCAGCCTTGCTTTGAGAACTGGAAGTAGTTTTTGGGAAACCTACTCTGACTGTTAATTTGTTAATCATTCAATTCCTCATTTTCACTGTCATCCTTCTTAAGGACAGTTTAACCATTTAAAGACCTATTAGGAACAATAATTTGACAGTTCACAAACTTTAAGAAGGTTTGGAATGGGAAGTTTAAATAATTGTTTAAAATTTGTTTCAATTTTATATAATTTATTCTGCAGAATAAGAATTTATTTTTATTCTACTGGTTGAACACTGTATGTTTATCTACCCTTTAGAAACCATAGAACATTCTAGTGACCAACATTTACTTAAAATCTGTGTTGTTCAATTTGATTAGTGGGAAAACCTTTCATTAAGGAAATAAAATGAACTCTGATTTAATTTTTGAGAGGTGCTGACAAAGTGTTACTGCATGCGTTTGACGGTCGGCCATCTGTAGCCATGGAAGGGGTAAAAGCTGGATACTTCTTCTCAATTCCTCCTTCTATCATAAGAAGTGGGCAGGTAAAATCTTTCATTAAACTTGGTTCTACAGTTTGTGACATAGCACTTTAAAATATGAACTTTCACTTTACTGCCGTGAACTTTTCCTGTTCAGTAATTTTTACGGTACTGTACTATTATGTACTGTTCTGGTTTCATTACAAAAATTAATCTTAGGTCCCTACCTCATACTTACATCAAGAGTGACTCATAAATGGATCAGAGACCTAAGTGTAAGAGCTGAAATTACAAAACTTTTAGAAGAAAACAGATCCAAATCTTGATGACCGTAGATTAGGCAGTGGTTTTCTTTGCCATGACACCAAAAGCACTAATCACCAAAGAAAAAAAATAGATAAATTGGATACACACACAAAAATACTGGGCAGCTCATGCTCAAAAGACCTGACTCCCCGATAGCTTTCAGGAAAGTGTTTTTAAAGGCTGTGTGAGGGAGGAAGCTGCAGGGCGTGTGATCAGCTTGTACTCGGTGTTCGAATTGGTTGACATCAAGATACAGTTTTAAGCATCATCAGTCAATCTTCTGGTCTCAAATGCCTGAGATCTACACCCTTGAGGTCAGCAGTTTTCATCTGGTGACAGTCTGCTTCCTGTAAAAACAACTTAGGAATGTGTGTCTGTGTGTATCTTTCAGGGAACTGGAAATTTGGTGACTCTCCTATATGACTGATTTGTACTCTAAGTTGTTACCAGTTTTCCAACCCAACAGCTATTCATTACTTCTATATCTTCACATTTCCTTATCATTAACTCTTGACCCAGCCTTTTAAGACTCAGGGGAGGCAGTAGTCCAAATTTTTTTTTTTTTTTACCAATTTAGCATTTTAGTTTTGTTTTTTAATTTTTATTGAAGTATAGTTGATCCAAGATTACTTTTATTTTTTCTACTTTAATCATTCATGGAGAAATTTCTTATTTAGTAGTACTTTTTAGCAGTGGTATCATTTCCTTTTCAAAACTAAAATGCTATTTTTTTTCTAAGTTTAAAGATAATATTTGTGCATTATAGAAAATTGAGACACTTCAGAAAAAGCCAAATTTCCAGTCAACCCAACCCATCCTACCACTGAGACAATCATTGTTAGCATCTGATTCATATAAAATATGAAGATATCATATTCTTTTTGTTTTGAGTTAGCTTCATGGATATTTTTTGTATCTATAAACGTAAACCTATTTCTTTAAAATAATTACATAATATTTCACAATATGGGTGTACCTAGTTTAGTTAAGCATTACCTTAAGTAAAGGTTACGTTGTTTCTAGTTTTCACTGTTAACAAACAGCACTTCAGTGAATAGCTTTGTACATCCACAGTTGTTCACATAACTTTTGCAGTTACTGTGTATAAATGGAACCATTAAGAAAAAGGGTATGTATTTTTAGATATGTGGTTAAATTGTCACATTTCCTTTGAGGAATTCATACGTTTAATTTTTGTCTGCCAGCAGTGCACGAGCTTACATATCCCTGTGCTTTTGCAGTCTTACTCTTTCTTTTCTGGCTGTGCCGGGTCTTCGTTGCTGTGCTGGCTTTCTCTCCTTGTGGGCGGGGCACTTCTCTTTGCTGCAGTGTGTGGGCTTCCCCTCGCGGTGGCTTGTCTTGGGGAGGAGGAGAGGCTTGAGGGTGTGCAGGCTCAGCGGTTGCAGTTCCCAGGCCCTGGAGCGCAGGCTCCTAGCTGCAGTGCTCGGGCTGAGTTGCTCCTCACCATGTGGGATCCTACTGGGCCAGGGATCGAACCGTGTCTTCTGCGCTGGCAGGTGGTCCTTTACCACTGAGCCACCAAGGAAGCCCTGAAATTTTATTCTTAAAATAATGTATTTTATCATTGTTCCACTCTGCATCATGTTATCTCCTTTCCGTTTTTTATCTTTAAAAGTGCAGTGGCAACAAGAGAATTGATGTTGGTGTAAAACTCACTGAGTTAATTGAAGTCCTTATAATCCAGTCAAAATCATAAACAGATATAAAACCATCTATTTCCTAATCTAGAATTGAAAACCTGCACATGAACTTGGATTTATAAACATAAAACCTTGACTGACCTAAAGTGAATAGCAGGAAGAAACCCTGAGTATGGTAGTGGTGGAGAAACGATAGAAATCTCTCCGTGAGATCTTTCAGTGAGCATGTGATACCAGATGTTTGGTTTCTTGCTGGATGTACCTCATTTTCTGCTCTTCGTTGCTACTCTTATGAGTTCCTAGAGGCTTCAGATAATTTTTGGCAAAGAATGTTTTTTTTTTTTGGCCACACTGCAGTGCTTGTGAGATCTTAGTTCTCCATCCAGGGATCAAACCTGGGCCCCCTGCAGTGGAAGCACAGAGTTCTAACAACTGGGCCACCAGAGAACTCCCCAAAAGGCTTCTTTTTAGATCTGTTACTATGGAATAATGAGAACGTAGTGGACATTTATTAGTTGAATGTTCAGGCATGAATTTTAAATTCCTGCCAAATAGAATGCATTACCAGGTAGATTTAATGCTCCTTATTTAATCTTTACTTCTCATGTTTTAGACTTACTAGCTTTACTCTTTTCTCTAAGAAGCAGAAACTTGTGAAACAGTTGCCGTTAACTTCAATTTGCTTAGAAACGGATTCCCCTGCCCTGGGACCAGAAAAACAGGTAAATGATTTTCCTGTTTCTACATTATTTAGTGTATCTTTCATTTGAAATATTTTCTATTTAGCTGTGTTTCTCCTTACAGTGTAAATATAATGGAATCTTACTTTAGTGCTAGGTTGAAAGGTTAAATTGACTTAAATCTCATCAGGTCTTTTCCAAATATGGCAATAGTGCTCCAAAGAATATTATTTGATATGGGTCACAACCTAGTTTATGTAATATTGAAATCCAGACCAGTGTAGTAGAAAAGCTTAGTGTCTACACCACACTGTTAATCAACTGTACACCAATATTTTAAAAAAGTTAAAAAAAAAACCCAGTGTCTAGAGTCGGAAAGACCTGGATTCAGATCCGGTGTGTGAGGGCACCCACCAGCTGTGTGACTTTGGTCAAGTTTCTTAATCTCTGTGAAACTATTTCTCATTTATAAAATGTGGGTAAAATAATAGTAAAATACTTTGAAGTATTACAGTAGGGATTAAATGAAGTATCGTATATGAAAGTGCTTAGTGTGTCTGATATATAGTAGATGCTCAATAAATATTCATTTTTCTGTTTTTAATTAGCATGCTAAAATTAGCCTCAATGTCTTTCAGTACATGTATGTATTGATATAGTCATAGATTTATTTATGAAATTTTGCTGTACATTTTATTATTATAGGCCATAAAGAATCATATTTTAAATACTGCTAAGAATTCCCTGGTGGTCCAGTGGTTAGGACTTGGTGCTTTCACTGCCATGGCCCAGGTTCAATTCCTGATCTAGGAACTAAGATCCCACAAGCCTCGGAGCACAGCCTAAATAAATAAATAAATATTGCTACCATTATAAATTATATTTACCTGAAGGGAAGACACAGTAGGTGCTCAAAAATATTTGTTGAATAAATGAATTTTAAAAGTGAGTATGTTTTTTGTTGAGTAAGATGTGTTTATCTTAGACAAATAGAACTAAACACAGAAAATAATAAGAAAATAGAACCATCTACCACTGAAAGGTTACCACTATAGTATACTGGTTAAAAGTATATACTCTGATGTCAGATTGCTCAGGTTGAAACCTCAGTCGGGCTGTTTACTAGCTGTTTAGGATCCCTTCTTATCTGTAAAAAAGGATGGTAATAATAATAGTACCTATCTCCTAGATTTATTTTGAGGATTAAATGAGAAATTCCATGAAAAACTTAGAACAAAACCTTGTCTACGATAAGCACTAAATAAATGCAGGTTCTTATGTCCTTCCACACTTTTTTATATTCATATATGTACACATAATATGTTTTTCATAAAAACAGAATTAACCTTAACACGTCATCTCATAGCTTGCTTTTATGTGGTGAACATATGTGTTCGTCAATAAATAAACACTTTTCCTCATCCTGGTTAATAACTGTATAAATTTGAGTGTGTGAGTATATTTAACCGGATATCGCCATGGTAGGTTGCTTGTTTCCAACAAGGTACAATTAACTCTTGAATAGCGAAGTGGTTAGGGGTACTGACACCTTCTCCAGCCCTGCACCATACCATGGAAAGTCTGCATCTTTCTGCCCTCCATGTCTTCAGTTTTACATCCCTGGATCCATCCCTCTTTCACATCATTCTGCATTCACAGATTCAACTCAAGTTTGGATTGTGTGGTACTGTAATTTTTATTGAAAAAAATCTGTGTATAAGTGGACCCATACAGTTCAAACCATGTTGTTAACAATATAAAGAATGTCCTTGAACCTAAATCTGGGTGCACATTTTTCATTGTTTTCTTAGTAGCCTACATTATCAAGGTTATTTTTTTTTAAATTCTTAACAGTTATTGTATTCCTCTGAACATTATCATCCTGAATAAATAATAACAACAGTAATATATTTCATCATATCTAAATGCCAGTGATTGAAGATGGACCACTATTTTGTGACCCTTAAGGGAAAAAACACTACCAATTATACTTTCACATGCCATTGAATGTCAGTAAAATATTTATCAGTTTCAGAGATATTAAGATAGAAGAGAAATGCATCTTAGAATCAGTGAAATACAGGTGCATAACCTATTTAGTCTTCAGACACACGATGGCAGTACTTGAATCAAACTGTACTGTGGCCTGTGGGGTGTGGTGGCCACGCCGCAGAGCACAGTCTTTACAAGCACCTGCTTGAGGAGCAGACCAAGGGACAGTTAGTGCTTCGGTCAGGTCACCAGGTTCCACTGTGCAGACTGCTTCATGTGCTAGGTTCTGAGACCTCAGTAGTTAATTCCCTGCCCTAGGGTATGGTGAGCCCTGTGTTTCAAGAGCAGCATAGACTTAAAATCAGTGTTGTAGCCTTAGCTTTCAGGCTGAAGTTCAGGGCTTTCTCCCCACCCCCTTAAAAAAAAGAGGCAAGAACCGATCAGTTGTTTTAACCTACTCGTTTTCATCTCTTTTATCCACAGTCTCCAAGGATTGCTTCTGTCAAGTGTCACGTTTGATTCAGTGTCTCTTTGTTCTGTTTCAGGTACGGAACGAGCCCCAGAACATTTCCATTTCAGCAGAATATATTGCCCAGGT